>JASBWR010000075.1:0-133706 GCA_030039265.1 Naganishia cerealis
ACATGTCGCTAAGGCCTGTCGGATCCGCAGAAGATGTTTTTCGCTACTCGGCCGCCGGCGGTCTCATCTCTTCTTTTTCTTCAACAGCGCTCCGGAAAGCTGATCACATGCGGCACACAGAAGCCAGTCCTTGGCAAAACATGAAGCGGGGAGGCGCCAGAAGGCAATCCTGGCGTTTCAATCACCAAAGAGGAGCGTTATCGAATCAGATAAGGAGCACGAGCCCGGAGCTCGGAATTGAACTCGTGGGAAAAGTCTCTCTTCTTTCAGGCCGGTGATGAGCGTTTGATCCACTCGGGAGGCAGAGACAGCGAAACCCAGAGATGTGATATGCCAATGCAGCAGCTTAGCAGCCTGCTTCCGCCAGAAAGCCTTTATCCACTCTTCGCTCGCATATATGCGATGACGGACCTCGAACTGACACGAAAATGCACAATATATAATCAGCGTCGGTCCAAGTACTGCTCTTAGAATGTCAGCGAAGTCTGCCGAAGCATACTGTTTTGCTGTTACCGGAAGTCCGCCCTTCTGAATTAAGACAAGATTGAGAAGAGTCGACAAAACCATGCCCAGCATCGCTCAAGCAGACAGCTTGAACCAAACCTTTCGGACTGTTGTGGTCCTTGGCGCTTCCGACGCGGGTTACACCGGCGCCCAAACTTCTGGCTTCACTATTACCTAAAGACTGCGCGAGTGATCGTAATAGAACGCAAACCCTGTAAACCTCTTAAGCCAGGTGTGTTCGGCGACGATACGTTGATGACGAGTACGTCGGCGTAGGGGCCAAGAAGTCGCACACCAGCTACATAGTCGGCATTGGAATCAGCGGCGGAAGTTTTGTTTTTCCCCAGGTTGACGGCAAGAAGGCATCCTGGACGCAATGATCTCGGAAGCGATGATGGCGGTAATGGATTAAGGGGCAACGGATTTGGGAACAAGGAAGGGTGGTCCAAAGCGAAAGTGCGTAATCGAGACTGTAATTGATGAAGCGCATGTCGATGGCCCAATGAATTGAAGCCATACCGATTGATACAAGCTTCATCCTCTTCCAAGCGGAAGAAGCGGGGCTGAGGATTTCCGGGCTATAGTAATTCGTCGTATGAGTTGGGGTACAGTGAAAAACAAGGCAAAGGTTGCTGAAATGCAACTCGCCTGAGCTTCTGGAGTAATGCTTCCCACTTCCACGTAAGCAAACCCAAGGTCGAACAATCCTGCATATCAGAAAGATTAACTTCGCACTCGATTTTGACAGGTCGGCAGAAGATTCACCATCAACGGCTTGAGCATCTTTGTCGAATCCGGCGGCGAGGCCGACCGGATTATTTAGAGGTAAGCCCCAAAGCTATCGCGGGACGATTGTACGAGAGGACAGCCGTAAGAATTCTAGCACGGTTCCCCAATGCTTGCAGACTCACTTCTGTTCGTATACTGTCGTTGTCCGTTCCTCGATCTTTCGGCCTAACCCAGGACGACATTGCCAGCATCTTTACAGCCAGTTTGTGACTTGTCTCCGCATCTGTCAATGAGCGCAAGACGGGCATAACCAGATGCTCGTGGATGGCCGATCGGGAGTCATACGCATACGTGACGACAGCCACAGCACTGGCGGTATATACGCCAGCGCGAAGAGCATTCCGTAGTCGATTCTGAGGCCAGGCATTCGAGTTTGAAGCGTATGTGCGATATCGATTTACAGTCTGCCCGAGTGGGCGTGAGCGTCGATTTGCAATGGGGAGAAGCGACATGCTGTCGTTGTGCCGCTGAAAAGATGGGAAGTGATTCGCTTCTTGATTCAACGACAGAGACCCTTAGACTTCGACTGTGAGAACAGCTTTTGAACGCGTCTTCGATGCCTAGCGTGCAGACTGTAGGCGATACCAGCTTGCAGCCTGGTCTACCGAAGAAGCATGCTATCCCAGCTAAATCGCAGCCTAAAAAGGTATGCCCAACCGCGGATTTCTCCACAGGATGTCTAATCTCTGCGTTAAAGCAATTCCCAGATAATTCCCCAGATCGCGCCGCCCACTTGGCAGCCATCGTCTGTCCAGCTTCGTCCTCCGGTGACTGGTGATAGGTTGGGTAGTGGCGAACAAAGAGCCTGTGTTTCTTCGGACATAGCTAGAGTTGTCGGGATGCTACTATATCAGCCTACGACCATGACTGCTTACTGACCACCCGGCGTTGGACACCAAGTCCGCGCCAACCAACTCCCATGATAACGAGGTTCGGGTCAACAATATGTCATTGAACATCGGCACTTCTCGCTTGTGACCTTAGCCGCATTATTAGTTTGTTACATGCACATGAGGCGTTACTGTAATGCGCCGTTGCTATTCGGACTGGTCGCTACAACTCCCGCAGGGGAACCCTCCTCAGCTATGCCCCCCCCCCGTTTGTTTCGGCGACCTAATTCCAGAGTTGGCATAATGCACGGAGTAACTTCGAAATACAAATTCGCCGACCGCTCCTCCCATAGCTCGCTCTCATTGCCCTATGTCTCGTGATACAACGTTGTCAGATATGATGTGGGAACAGAGGCGGAGGGTTACGGAGGGCTCGGAGTGAAAATTGACTGGCCACCAACTCATTTATCACTGTATGAAGCGTTCATAGATTCACGCCAATGCAACGAGGTGAAAGGTAAAACAAGGTGATGAGAGCACGGGCCAGAGTTGGTCTTGTCGGGGGGGGGGGGGTGATCTCGGAAGAAGGGTTTCCCTGCAGGAGTTGGTCGCTACACAACGATGAAGGACTCAAAAGGACATGCATGTGGCGCTTCACTAAGCAGGCCAATACTTTGGAGGATTCAAAGGCCAAGCTGTTGACACATAGCCATCACCCTGATGAGGGCGTGTACATCCTGTCGGTATTCGCCGCGGTGATAGACAATAGACAATAGACAATAGACAATAGACAATAGACAATAGACAATAGACAATAGACAATAGACAATAGACAATAGACAATAGACAATAGACAATAGACAATAGACAATAGACAATAGACAATAGACAATAGACAATAGACAATAGACAATAGACAATAGACAATAGACAATAGACAATAGACAATAGACAAGACATTAGACTAGACAATACAGAGTCGATAATATGCATGTCCGGAGTGGCGTCTGGCAGACGAGCGTCAGTCTTCTCTTCCACCGCTCCCTTGCCTTGCGGTCATCGCCTTTCCCAGCACACGTTCCGTTTCGTTCGACAGCCTAAGCGGTGGTGGTATCCTAAGAAATGTCTCAAGCAGTCTTTGCCTCCCTCTTTTGTGAAAGGGCCTCCAGAAAAGTGAGACAGCTGTTCGACTACGACATCAAGTCCAACGATATTCCTGTTTCACCTCGAACCAGAGCTACCAAAGGCATGACGCCACGTATGGCGCCCAACTAGGGGAGCTAGTCGGCGACACTTTGAACAGTTTTCTGTATTCCACAAGCAGCGTTGCTCAGGGTATCATTTTGTTTCAGAGCCCAGCTAATGCTGGTCGACCTTCCTATGTGATCATCTTCTCTGCTGAAACGGTAATGAGAAGACGGCAGTTAAAACCGGTCCGCTCAGTTCTGATATAAGACCACCCGGTTCCTCTGTAGGGGATGTGACCTGTTAGAAGCTTGGACGATATCTCTGCGAGGCGATCTAGCGCCTTTTGTGTCTTGTGATGCTGTTGAAAACAGCAGTATGGCCTTGTGTGTGGGCACTTGGTCTTCCTCATTTACGAGGTGCATCGGGAAACGAACTGGATAGGACACACAGCTTGCAAGGAACGGTGGCGAATGCAACAACGAAGGTTCACATGGCTGGTCCGATCGCCAACAAGAGAGACGGTGTAAGGGATTGCAATGACGGTTACTACCTCTGTGGTGACACGACACCTGAATGCGTGGCCGTAGGCACTCCTTGCTCTGACAGCCGACCAAGGGAAGGACCGACTTTATGTGCGACTGTTCCGGTTACCTCGCCCGTTTACAACGATGATGGTGTCATCATCGCCAAAACCGCCGTCATCGATAGCATATGCACCTGTGTACAGGACGGCATGTTGACAACAGCGACTTACGCGAACTTGATCAATGTTTTGCAGACAAATCCGATTGCGCTCCGAAAGCAGTATCAAATCTGTGAAGGCTTCGAGTCCGAGGAGACGTGTGTCGGAGTCCTGACTCCTGGGTTCGTCGCGGCCGCTTATACAGAGGTACGTTTCCGCATTCATAAGACTCTGAATGCATAGCTGATTTTGCTTTTTACCGTAGGCTGCGTCGAGGACGTCGACATGTACATACCCACCGAGTAACTTTACCCCCAGGGGGTGCGACGTCGACTGTGCTTTCGGTATGTTCAGCCCCCCTCATTCCGACGCCGTGATGTCGTGCTAATCTAGGCTTTCGCAGAATGCAACGCTGGGTACCAACGATGCGGCGATACCTGCGAACCTGCAGGTAGCCCCTGTGCTTCTGGTAGCCTACGCAGGCGCCAACTTTCGTCCCCCAGCTGTCCATACGGCTATGAGGCTTGCACCCTTGGAACGGGTCACGATACCCGGAGCACTACCCCCCGCTATGAATGCCTTCACACGAGGACTGATATAGAGTCGTGTTAGTTACACCGCCCCTCCCTTCAACTTCGCTCCGAGCTGCTCTTACTGTGCCGGTGCTGATTCACATGTATTAACATTCCGACAGGTGGTGGATGTATGTTCCCCCTTCCGGGTGCAGTACTCGGTGAAGATTGTACCAGTATCGCGGGCGTCAAGGACGTTGAGGTATGCCGTGAATTCTCGCCGTCATACTCGTGCGAGTCCTTACCAAGACAATTTCTTTCCGTTTCTTCCCCTAGTGCCTTGAAGATCGATGTGTCGTGAGATCTTGCCTTGAAGGTTTTTTGCCCTCCGGTCAAAAATGTGTCTCCTCTCCTGAAGCCCGTCGTAGCTTATTCTGGACACGGCTACTCTAAGACAAACATGGTCAGGCTGATATAATATGATCTACTCGTACACAAATAGATCGCATATAGTTTGCTGTTGTCATTTCATGTTCTTGATTGCAAGGTTCTGTGCTGAAGAGATTCTTATCAGAGGTTCGACATCAAGCCGCGCTGTGGTTAAGCCAAAGGCAGAATTTGATCATAATCGACGACTCGTTCTACAGGTAATATATGCCAAACATTTCATGGCGATGACTGCCAATTCTGACGCTACAGAAGCTGCCCATCCTATTGTGCCTGAATGCGCCTGTCCACATCTGGTAGTGCCCGTCACATTTCATAGGATTCTCTGCAAGCACTTCATACATAATGGTTGGTGGAATCCTGTAAGACAATAAAAGTCCGTAGCTGGATTAACGGGATTTGGGGTTAGTTGTCAGTGTTATCTGGTTGGTGCAGTATTCTTTGTCGACTCACACTGCCTGAACTTGTAACTGTGGAGGTTGAGAGAATCAACCAAGAGAAACAGGTTCAGTCAACAAAGCCAGATAGTTTGACACATTATAATCGGAACAAGGTTTCTGACAGTTGACATAGTTGCGACAGGTAATTAGTGTTAGAAATAGGATCAGCGTCCTTGAGCGACAGTATTGGGGAGCTCCGGACTCACGTTATGTCATTAACCGAAGAGTCCCGTCCATGCAGATTACTCTATGTCCCTCTGACAGTCGAACCATTAGCTCGCGTTTTCTCTCTTCATATTCCGTCGGCGTCACCCCTATCGTCAACTCTTTGCCGGGGTGGTTGTCGATGACTGAGGCTTCTCTGTTTGCTGTCTTTCCTGGACTTACTGCACTGAAACTCACCACATTACCCTTACAGTCATGCTTGGTCACGTCTCCATATCCCACGAAAGTATGTTACCATCGCAGCAGCCTTTGCACAAACCAGTACTGACCATCTATCGCAAAATGTAGGCGGCGTCATCCTCCGGTGCCGGTCCTTCAATCCTACCTTGCTCGACCTCGGTTCCACCTCGAGATCCCCCGTAAATTCACTAGTAAGGGATTTCATCGCAGAGAACAGGGCGATTGTTGCCAAGGGCGAAGAGCAGGGCCTAGATTCGGATGAGTTTAACGTGAGGTGGACGTTGGAAAATGACTTGGGACTGGTCTTTGTCGTGAGCATACTTTGGTTGGCCACGGATTCATTGGATCTTCAGGGGATGGGCGAATGACTCAGGTTTTCGGTATACTCAAGGTGATCATGCAACCCTTCTTTAGGTTCTCAAACCAGCGCTCTTGCTGTTGATCTATGTCCTCGAGCTCCTTCTGCTCATGAAACAGTTGATTATCTCCCTCTTCCACCCCTACATCGGAGCGCTCGCAGCCTCTGAGTTAACTTGAGGCGCGCGGTCACTGAAAGAAAGAGAATGGGGCAGGTGTGCAAGCTGGTGTGCAGCAGCTGAGGCAATACCTCGTTACTTATGCGAAAGTCTGTCAGTTGTAAAGCGAACTCTGATCGTCTGGGGCCTTCCGCTACTTTTGTAACATGGCTTGGCTCCTATCTCTCTCGCCAGCCTGTGAATTGAATCGATTACGTACGAATAATCTCTGAGCAACATTACTGGAAGCATAAACGGGTCAGTAATGCTAGGAGCACTTCAAAATTCAGGCCAGACAAACCAACTGGAAATGATTCATAAGTCCCTCTAGAATCTGGTTTTATGAGCCCAACAACAAGGTTCCTCGGCAATGGCGACTGACTTGAGCACCCTTCGAAAATGCATCCTTCGAAAATGCACCTTACAAATAGCGCTCCTTGCAACCTGTTGAAAGTTGACGCCTTGAAATTGTTAGGCGTACTGTGTCTGACCAGTAGTGACTTCTACAACCTGACGAACAAAAGCCTATGTACTCGTACTGCTCAGAGATGTTCGACCGCGCCAAAAATTCGCGCTTTGTTTTGGCTTGCCACCAACCTATAAGTAATTGCTAAGCTAGCATTCAAAATTTGAATATGATAGCTACAGCAGTACAGACTATATGCACACATACAGCACGCCAGGCGCCACATCACTATGGAAGATAGCCAAGAATTTGCTTTCTTGAGGCCTCGATAACTTGAATCCTCCTCCTCGCCATGTCCTCTATGAACGCATCGATAGTGGCTTGAGGAATCTCCTCCCATGCATATCCTCTACACTACCTCCCACAGCTCGTCCACCTTAGTCACATGCCTCTCCGTTGGAACACTGCTTTTGCTTTCGAAGTGGTGCGTGCAATATGTCTGATTTCTGATTTCTGATTTCTGATTCTTATGAAGTTAGACAAATAGACATGAGGCAGACGCTACGCCGCTAGGTACATTACATACTACAGGCTATGCTTCAGACTCCAGCTAGCTCTCCGGCTCATACCTCGTAGCCAGCTCCATAGTCCGCTTCGTTTTGCGACCTAAAAAGCTACCAGAATTCGGGAGAAAGTTCTTTCTGCTTCCCAAGTGTTGGCCGCCAGTCCAGTAGAAAGGGACAGCTACCTATTCATACATACTCGAAGCTGCGGCCTTTTTATTCTGTCAAAGGGATTGCACAAGAGGAGGCTAAAATAGGTTTCATTGTGGCTGGACGGTGAAAGGAATTCCAGAAGAAGGGGATGAATCGATGTGAAGTTACCCCGACGCATCCGAAGTGCCCAGCACATCCTGCATCTTCCTGGTCAAACTCTCTCTTCATTGAAGCTGTCAATCGGCAAGTCTACACCACGGCGTTCTACGTGTTCGGTTTACCCTTTGCAATCAAACGTCAAACCCTCTCAAACTTGATTTCTGCTCAACAGAAGCTTCCCTTCGCCCTGTCCTCGCTTCGTGCTCATTCTGGAAGGTTCAAACCTCTGAACCACGGAAGCTACCACGAACAGCGAGAGAAGCCAGAATAAATCGTCCTGGCGAGAGGTCACTCGAGCACGAGCGCCTCATAGTTTCCGTATGGTTAGAGGCCGTCTAGCGAACTTCGCCAGACGGGGACACACTACTAAAGCCATACTCGAGCGGGCATTCGATCGAAGGGCTTGAGCTACCCAAATTATAAATCGCAGCATAAAATTACCAGAACCAGCTGCTGGTTGATTTTGCAACAATTTTTGCATTGTGCTCTCAAGTAGAACGGAGTCTCATTTAGCCCTCTTCGATATTGTTTGCATACAGTTTGTCAAACTGTATGCTATGCGGGCCGCGCGATAACTTCAAAGGACGCATTTCCAGTTCCAAGGTGGCTCCACAACGAAGTCAAGTGTCCGAGTGTGATCAATACCAGCCGTCAACCCCCTCCGTTTCTTATCCAGACCAGTAATTTTGCTATTCCTGGAAAATTTAAAAGTCAACGTGAACTGCAAGAAGGGTACGCTAGGCGCATCGAATTTCGAGCATTGTTTGTTGAATAGGCAGACATGTAAACCGCTCCTACTTATCGCTTGTTGAGCTGATTTGTGATGACCATCTCAGCGATGCATTGCTCAATTCGAACACACCCTTGCCTATCCCCCACAATGTTCGACCGCGACCACTGTCTATGAGGGAGGCTCAGTTGGTGGATCATCATGTTCAGCTTCAACTTGTATGTGTACAGCAACACAAGTTTCCTGTCATTCTGGCTCTAGTTATCGGAATGTTACCATTCAGTTTCTTGCAACTGCTCCCGGCTCATGGCCGCAGCAAGGCAGTATTTTGACTGGCGCTGTGAGTGACAGGCATATTGGCTAACGACGTTTACTTTCCTAATTGTACGGTATTTACATTGAGAATAAGCTGTATCGAATTCACAATCCGTGGACTATCTTGCCGGATAGTCAGTCCTCCAACGAAATCTCGTTCGTTCCGTCTCCGCATCCGGCTCTCAACAGACTTTTATTGCTGAACGGTGAACATGTTTCTTGCGTATATTGGAATGGACTATATCAGATACCTGGAACAGACATAGGTAAGACTGTGGCAGAAATAATACATGTTTGTGTATCGCTAAATTGGTACGATTTTCTCCAGTTCGCGCTTTAGCTTTTCGTTTCGAGGCTTTCGGAAGACCAGTGAAAACAGCAATGATCCAAAAATCTGAAGAGGGAGTGTTTTCTGACTTAAGGAACCTGAAACCGGGAGAGGATGCTTCCCTGGAGAAACCCAAGGTAAGAGTCTATGAGGAGATCGTTGATATATACTTGACAACGAACATTTTCTCTGCAGAGCGAACCTTTAGGTCTTCTGTTCAAATATGGCTGTATTAGAACACAGAAGAAACAAAAAGTGTTTTACTGGTATATTTATCTGGTTCAGGATTCCTTCTTGCGCGTACTCCAGCGAGTTAACATGCTTTCCTTCCACTTTCTGGAGGTTTTCTGTTCGCCACGACCGTCTCTTTCTTGACGCACTCGAGCGCGATTTGAAAAGGGAAAAAGACGGGCAGTCACCGACGACAGAAGTTGACGGTGAACCTGCACGTAGTTTTCGGTGAGTCTAATCACACGATAAGAGTAAAAATTCCTATAATTACACTGAGTGCTGGGCGAGAAAAGGTGGGATCCTTCTCGAAGCTTGTTCGAACAATTTGCCGCTCCGAACCCGAACCCGAACCCGAACCCGAACCCGAACTACAACATGTCCCTTGGTGAGTTACGACCCTGCTCCAGGACTGGAATATCATATTACTAACTTCGTTGGTGTTCCAAAACATACACAGATTGACGAAAAGCCTCAGGATCGGTTGCAAAACAGCACAGGAAACATTTCACCTCTGCATCTGATTTCGACCCCCCGTGAAACGACTCCGAAGTTTGAAGCTCGTCCTCAGTTGCCGATGCCGAGCGGGAAAGACTACCAGAGGAAGGCAACTACCGTGTCTCTTTTCGGCTCACCGGCTGATAAGCAACGTAAAACGAAGAAGATATGCTTCACGAAGAGCAAAAGCGACGGACCCTGCCCCGACGAGGTTGACAAGTATGTCGACGAGGAAAGTACTCAATCCGATGAAGAGGAACAGTCGGGCCCGGGAAGCCCAAGCACTCCACCGGATCAGCCACCGCGTTTATTGCACATGTTATTGTCATCTAATTCAACGCAGCTTGATAATAGTGCTCCGCTCATAAGTGCCGATCCAGCTGTCGATCCCTCAAACGGATAAACTTGCTTTGGGTGCGCCCGCAAAACATTCCTTCCAAGGACGCTCCGCCGCGAGCACGGTTTCGCATCTACCCTCTGACGACGCCTCCGCTGTTTCCGCTGGTTTCTTGCTGGCAACGGAAACAGCTGTAGCTTTCCAACCAGTTGATAATCCTGCCACTTTTGTAATACCCGGTGCAGCTCAGAAACCGTATGCTGCCCAACAGTCAAGAATCTGGCCGGTGCCCCATCCGGAGACGGTTTCCCGGAAATCGTCATCTCCTGCTTACGACGACGTGTGCCGTTCGCGATCCTTGCTTTGTACCCTACGGGCCGTTGAAGACAATCGTAATTGCCGTCAAACCATGCAGGAAGCCGAGGAGGCGCAAGATTCTGCAGTATCTGATGGCGGCAGTCCGAGTGCTCCCGGCAAAATGTTTCAGTCCCCTCTTGAGACGTGTGGAAGACTATTCAAACGTCTCGAGCATTTGAAGCGTCATGTCCGAACGCACACGCAAGAAAAGCCTTACGGATGTACCTTTTGTGGGAAGCGGCTCAGCCGAACTGACAATCTGACACAGCCTATCAAAATTCACAACAAGTTCGATCTAGCAGAGCGTGTGAAGACAGACTTTGCAAATAACGCAGACATTGGCAGAGTTCTTGGAGCTAGAGCTGAAACGATGGAGGGAAATGCTTTTAGCGGCGGGAAAATGACCTATCCATCCTATGATAGCCTTGGCCTTGGGACGAAGGACGCATCGTGCGGTCATCAGGGGAATCAAATGGAAAGAGGGCGCTACCTGGCTCATCTACGGTCGTCGATTCCACCGTGGCTGCCGCTGTTGCCTACATACTCAACCTACTTCAACATTCTGCCGCAGGATATGGCATATGGACTTGCCGCTGGTACCGGAAAATAATGGAATGTCTCCGTTCATCCTTGCCCTATGGCGTCCTCCAATCAATCACACTTGTTTGGCGGCTTCTCAAGACATTGGAACTCAGTATTACCCCGAGAAATGTCAGAAATGCAGGATCATCTTCGTACACACGTCGTTTCAGGAAGACTAGCGCGTCCATTGCATCTCCAGTTATTAGATATTCACCATATCCGATGAACCAATCGACCACAGTGGATAATGCATCACAGACAGTACGCTTCGAGGAAGCAGCGGTAGGAAGCAATACCCAACAGCAACAGCAACAGCAACAGCTGCCATTGAATTTTAGAAGCCACCATCAAGCTGTCTGGCACGGTTCAAGGGCAATTACTTTGCGGATCTGCGTCTTCTGGGATTTCGATTGATTTATCGGGATATACTGAGCTAGAAGCCAAGAAGAGAGACTCTAGGTTGATATGGCGGACCCAGGAATCGACCCCTCAAGGCAGTTATCATCAAGATCCAGGATCTGCTTCGCGATCTGCAGTTGCTCCGCAAGATTTGAAACGCAAAGACAATCCGATGAGTCCTGTCAGTTGTGATCGATTTTTCAATCACATGATTTTGAGTGCTACGATACTTCCCCCAGAAATGGCACCATCCTTGCCGAGTGGCTCACCTTCAACTTTTGCTTTCAGCGGTATCATGGTTACAAGCAGCTATGAACCAAATTCGGCGATGTGGCCCATCAGTGCAGAGAGTGCCGGCAAGACAAGTCCTCTTTGACTGCTGAACGGAATTAGCAAGAACAACATGAATGGCGAGAGGACAAATGATGCTGGCATTATCGGCGGGAACGTTTCTGGCTTTTTAGAAGAACCATGAGCTATTGTGCTGACGAGCGCTTCCGGAAATGTGGATGTGAATGAGATGATGGTGACTATTCTGTATTCTGTATTCTGTATTCTGTATTCTGTATTATCTATTGTCTATTGTCTATTGTCTATTGTCTATTGTCTATTGTCTATTGTCTATTGTCTATTGTCTATTGTCTATTGTCTATTGTCTATTGTCTATTGTCTATTGTCTATTGTCTATTGTCCTGCCGCCGTTCAAGGTAGCAGCTAAGGTAGCCAGCGGTAGTGGTGGAAGAGCTCGATAGCCGCTCATGTAGGATATAAGGCCACTCAATTCCTCATCCAAAGTCTTCTTCTGCGAGGTCTGTTTTGCTCCTCATCCTCAGATACACATCTTCCCTCAAACTCTCTCATACCAGCACACTCAAACCTGTTACAGACTAAGATGGACGCTTTCGCCTCAACTTTCACTTCTGCCAACGCCGACAACCAGTCATCCGACCCGGTCAACAATGAAAAGCACAACCAAGGAATAACTGGGATGAGCTGGATCCCTTGTGTCATTGCCTGAACGGTGGAATTCTGATACTCGAATACGGTGAGTTCTGGTCAGTAGCGACGTATCATATGCCGAGTATCGAGTGGCGGCTGAATCCTCTCCTTTCTACCTCGACGACGGTGTTACAGACCCGAGCAAACGTGAAGCTAAATATAATAACTATTATCAGTCTACGCAACCCATCCCGGCGCACTTTCGAAAGGGAAGCCATTTCGGAGAGAACTTCTGAACGGCGCGGTCTTGGGCGATGGTAATCGGCTTGCTCGGGTTTATGCAAGGAGACGAGAGATAGGCACGGAATGGTTGTTCATATAGTTTTAGTAGTATTCGGTAGAAAGCAGATAGTATATCTGATCCGTTTACACCGTTCAACTCAAAATTTGGTGAGGTAGTCCAGAAGATTCCGACTTGGGCATGTTATATGGCAGCAGTTCTGTCGTTTCCCATTCTGTCTAATGCCTGATGAGGTCGAACGAAAATGATTACCCATCTATACTGTTTCTCCAGCGCATTTCTCTTTGCACTTACTGGCTCCACTGTATAGAGTTGATGTCGATACCCTCTTGAACCATTTCCCAAAGAGGACTCATATCCCGAAGCTTGTTGACTGTGCCCACAATTCTCTTAACGACGAAATCGATTTCGTCTTCGGTCGTGAAGCGACCTATACCGAACCTCAGTGAGCTGTGAGCCATGTCTTCTGCTGCCCCCAAGGCCCGCAACACATATGATGGCTCCAATGAAGCTGAAGTGCAGGCTGATCCAGAGGACAGCGCAATATCCTGTCAAAATGGAGGGTGTCGGTTAGTCACGAAGCTGTCATAGCAACGGCATCTTTGCCAGTCTCCGCGACTCCGTAAGGTGCGCCGATGTACAATCAGGGCGAGCTTACCTTTAAAGCCATCAGAAGGCTTTCGCCTTCAACGTACGCGAAACTAAGGTTCACGCATCCCGGATAACCCTCCGGATCACCATTTCGCACGACGAAATCGATCTGAGACGTAATGCCAGTGATGAGCCGCGTAGCTAACTGTGAAATCCGAAGATGATCGTCCTGATGACAAGAAAATTGCAAATGTCAGCTCAAGCGCGCTAGTCATCGAGAAAAGTTTGAATCAAGAGTCCTGCTCAGCGGCTTTGAGCCACATCGAAGCAGGTGGGCGGTTGTTAGGCGATTACCAGATCGTTCTTCCCAAGTGGACATCCAAATGCAAAAGCATGCTCCAGAGTGCCAACCGGAACAAAACGACCTAGTCGTTCTTTGAAGCGACTCGCAGACCTAGTTCATCGGACCCAAGCGAAAACGTACCTGCATCTCGCGCTCGGCAATGCGACACGCTTCGCCCAAACCGACCGCTAGCACAGCTGGTACTGTACCACTCCTCAGTCCCCGTTCTTGGCCGCCGCCGTGCATAAGAGGTTCCAGTCGGACACGAGGTCGGCGTCGAATGTAGGCTGCTCCGATGCCTTTCGGACCATAGAGTTTGTGTCCTGAGATGCTCATGACGTCGATGCCCATTTGATCCACATCCATAGGGATTTTACCCACGGCTTGCGCCGCGTCTGTGTGAAATAGAACTTTGGATCCACCTCGCTCTTGCTGCAGATCTCGTAACATTTGGCCAATTTCCCGCAGAGGTTGGATGACCCCTATCTCGTTGTTCACAGCCATAATCGAGACAAGACAAGTTTCGGGCCGGACAGCGTCCCTGATTGCTTGCACAGAAACGAGCCCATCTGAAGCGACTGGTAGATAAGTAATATCATAGCCTTGCTCTGCCAACCACCGGCAAGAATCCAGGACGCATTTGTGTTCCTGATACGAAATGAGCAGAAAGTATTCAGACAGAGTGCTCTGAGATATATCGAGGTATAATAGCGACTGCTTACAGTTTGGGTAGTGATGATATGGTTTCTCTTTGTCCCATAAAATTTGGCGATACCCTTGATGATCATATTATTACTCTCCGTTGCCCCACTCGTAAACACTATATCCTTCGATTGGGCGCCGATAGCACTGGCGACTTGCTATCAACAGGTAAATAAATGCGTAGGCGCGACCATGAGCTTACACGCGGATTTCCCAAAGATGAGGCAGTATACCAGCTTACCGCTCGCGCCTCGTCCACAGCAGCTTCGGCTTCCCAGCCGTACGCATGGGTTCTTGAATGAGGATTACCATATTGATTTGTAAAATAAGGCAACATTTTGTCAAGTACCCGAGGGTCGACAGGTGTAGTGGCCTTGTTCCAATCTGGAAGTGAGCTTCATTCTAGTTTATAAACCAAGAATATTCACCTGCATATCAAGATAGATCGGTCGACCCTGACTTTTCGCCTTCCCACCAGTTGCACTTTCACGGCCGCTGATTTCGAACCCAAAAGATTTCTCCTCGTTCAATGCCGCGCTGTGCGTCATTTCGGACAACCTATGTTGCACTGTGATACCATGCCCTTCCTCTAACATCGCTCCGTCACTAGGTCCGGGAGCATGCGGATGCGTCTTCGAAGGCGAATCATTAACAGCAGCTCGCAGGGAAATACTGCTGGTGGTGTATTGCCTGGAGCGCCCTGGCAAAAAACGAGTGACTTGATGACCGGAGCGCACGAGGCGATGTGCAGATGTCGCTAACGTTGTAGGCAGACGATGCATTGCTAAGGATGAGGAAGATACGGTATGCCAGTGGGTCAGATCGGTTCGCAGCGTGATAGAGGAGGGGCATTTTGACGGCAGAATTTCATACTACTGGACACATGTTTGCCACCTCGCCACCGGCAGCGGCAGCAATCGGGCTGACGCGCGTCCGGCACTAGCTGATGGGCGTTGGACGACCCTTATAGCGCGGTGAAGCTGATGAATCAGTTTTACCTTACATAATGGAGGGAAAATGATCGATTCAACAGAGGCTGAATGTTTTGAAGGGGGAGCACCAGAGAAGAGTTCGATGAACGGTTTGAACGATAATTCGTAGCGATGTACTAGTATTGTATTGTTACAAGAGCAGAAAGGCAGCTACGATGGTGAATGGCTCCTCTCTCTCAAAACCATGAACTGTCTATAAATAATGTCAAGGGCCCTATCTAAGAAGGGCCCAGAGGATGACCACCCATGGATCGTGAACAGCGGAAGCATGCATCCAACCGGTGAAGTAAATGCGCTCAGCTGAATTGAATTCGTTGTTCACATTGCACGATTTCTTGTTTAACCGAGGGTTTTCAGCTGGATTCAATTCAGCCGGAAAAAAAGACGCAACCTTAATTTAGGTCCGAAACCATTTAAACGGCCATCCGCCCCCTTTTTCGACTAGCTAATAGCTAACCTCGTTTAACCTTGCTTCACATATATGTCCCCCAACCAAACCACCTGCCTCAACGTTTTAACCCCTGCCCTAGACCCTAGCCCGCACACCCTTGAACTTCTTAACCTCAACCCCATAACTCAGAATTGCGGGAAATAACAGGCTTACTCATATGGGTAGGCGAGATTTCCACCTAGGACCCAGAAGAGCTCAAAGGAAGTACAGCCACTCGGCGCTCTACAAGACTCGCGATCCTCATTAAAATATCAGGTTCTGATACGTTTGCTGCCTCCCCTCAGGGAGTCAGAGTCATGCGAGGAATAGGCGGGCCGGCCAACTTCAACAACTACAGTGAGCGACAACGACAAATCAACAAAGGGATACGAAATGCTTTCATCTTTCATCTTGTACGCTATTGCAATAGTAAGTGCAACCCTACCCTCTCTACCTCCCTGGTACTGAACTGAAGTGCTGGGAAAATGTCGACATCAACTTTGCATAGCACGTTTTGTTCCTGTACTTGATGATTCACTGCAACAATGCACCTGGGCAAGATATCATCGATGTCGAACCCGCAATAAGCCCTACACGTAATTGAAAGATTCTCGTTGCCTGGTGTGGGCATGTCGCAGGGGCTGCGAAGTTGTGGTTGTACCTAGATAAAGATCGCAAATGCGACGTGGAAGAGGCAGGACACACCCTAATGACATAGCCTTCTCTAGCATAATCTAGCGCAGGCATGGTTTCGGAATGATAGGGCAATTTACAGAAACATGGCACTTTCGTAGCTTGATGTAGTGCCTGCGGTGACTATAGCAAGATCTAGGGAAAAGATTAATCATGTGTTAAGCCATCGGATTTCGCTGCTGGAATAGAGGATCGCTTACAGCTATCAGAACTACTGCTACGACAAACAGCAATATAAGCAACAGGCATATCATTCTCCTGCCTGCCTTTCGCTGATATTCATGAGCTGTAGTCAATTCTTCTCCAGCGAATCGGGTGTTATCGGAGACGGATACGACATTACTTTCGATGTTGTCTGCAGCGAAGATTACGTATGTCAAGCAGTGACACTCATCGCGCTCATATAGCTCGTACTTGCCTATCATTTCGCCTTGTTCTCCGATTATTTTATTGAGATCGTGGAAAACCTCGCTTAATTCCTGAATACCACTTTCAATTTCCCTTATATCTTGTTCCCGGTCGGAAATTATACTCTCCTGAAAGGCAATGGTCGCCGGATCCACGCTACAGTAGGAAGAACTGGATTACGATATTTCCAATTAGAGGTCGAAAAGAGCACCTTACCCTGTATGAGTAACATGTGACTGTTCTTGCGACTGCACCCTTGTGGGCTCGGCGGCGGGTCTGGTACCATGTACGGAATACAGAAGTAGCGCGATATTCGCGACCAGGGAACACTTACGATGATGTCGCGTTGCTCGCCCAAGGTTCAGCATCGTCCAGCATCTCATTCAACTTCCTTTGTTCATGCTCCATACGACGCTTCTGTTTCTCCGCAAATAGCCTTTGAGCCTTCTGAAACGATGATATCGCAGTGAAGAGTTCTTTCGCGATTCTTTGCTCCATTTCCTTGTTTATCTGATATCACATAGTCAGGTTTGATACACATATGTGGGATTAGGTACCAGAACCCACTGCGTACCGTCGAAACTCCGGGTTTAAGGTTCATAGCAGCCAGGTTCTGTATATCTGCTCTGGACTTCTCAATCATGTTACGAGTGCTCTCTGTAAGATTTGCCCTGAAAGAAAGGAAGAAAAGAGATCAAGGAACTCAGATTGCGGGAAAACGATTCGATCAAATCTCAACGCACAAACTTGTATGGAGAGCCACATTGTCTTGAGATGTTCCGATTCTCTCCGCAAGTCGACTAATGCCTTGTACGTTGCTATTGATTTTGAATATCTGGATGTTCACCGAGTTTCGAAGTCGATCATACTGATCTTCGTCTGACAAGAACATCAATTGAAACCACTTTATCACCATCAGCCATATTGTTGTGGGATACTTACTGTTAGACGAATTGATACGTCTCTCCCCGAATCTATCATCGGGCGTCCCGCTGGATCTGGATGCAAGATTGTCGAAGCTCATGCTGTCAATGGTGTATGGGGGAGCCTCCAATGTATGAGCGGCTGGACGATAGAAAGAAGCACGTAGTGGCTGCGTGATGGCCTAGCTATCTCCTCTTGAGTAGCGATGCGTAGCTGAGTGAAAACAGCCCTGTTCCGCTTCCTCTACGCACTCTGGTAAAACCAGCTCCGTCGGCAGTGAAGTCGGTTGGGTCAGCAGCGGTCCGAAAGGAAAGCTGGCAGTAGTCAGCTTATTAGCTAGCCCAACTCCAAAAAGAGCGCATGGGTGCTCACGTGAAAATGCCGCAAAATGGTAAAACCCAGTCGTAAACTTTCAATTTTGGTCCTTGGGTCTCAGCTCTTGGAGGACCCCGGATAACTCTCAGAGAGGTTGTATGTGAAAAACACCTCAGAACTCCGACTTTTTGGCGCGGATTTCGGCCAAAAGTCCCCCATAACCCCGAAAAAGTCCATGTAGCTTCTCAGAGGTTAGGGGTTAGGGCTACATAACCTTTCCTACCCCATACAACTGCCTACAGCACCGAGACAGGCTCCAATGACACAGTGGCAGCATTCTCCTTTGCCTTTGCATGCCAATCAAGTTTCCTGAAGCTCCCGGTCGTCGGATTCCTTCTCCTGCTTCTTCTCCCTTGGTTCTCGAGCCATAGCAGTCTTGAATATATTCTCTTCACCTCGCCAAAGCCGCAAGGTTTCGTGCACCCTTCGCGGTACCTTTGCGAGGGAAAAGTGGGAAATGGGCGGTCGTCGCTCTAACTTTCCGACCTTCTGAGTGATTCGATAGCCATGGACGCGATGAAATGAAGGCGTGGGCGGGCGAAGGATGATCGGGCTGTAGAGGTCTGCAGAGTACTGGCTGAGTTCCTGCAAGACCACGTATGACAATCTCGCCAAGCGGTCTGCCTCCACGACGTTTGCATGGGCGGTACACAAGCTGTCTTGCATGTACATCCCTAGGACTAAGTCAGAAACAGGTGGATAGCGAAAGAATCAGTCGCCAGCATCAAACGATTCGTGCACAGTCTCCAGTCTATCCTTATTTTTACCTATTCCTAGAGCCTCTTCAACATCTATTCCTTCGGGTGTCTCGTGTCTTTTCGTTAAGTCGATGATGTTTATAGCTTGCATCTTGAAAGATGTTGCTTCGGGCGTAAGTTGTTAGAGGCTCAAGTCGTGGCCTGTGGGTGTTCAAGAACTTGAAATCCGGTGGACGTTTCTTCGCTAAGTATCGCTTTGCGGCTTAAATGCTAAGCCTTCTTCATGCACTTCATCCCTTACGATTAATATACAGCAGGCTACAGGCTCGGGGAGCAGGGAGAAATGACAGCAAATGGAGCTGCAGAAGCCAAGAAAATGACAGCGGAGCAGGAGAAGTCGCTGAAGAGGCTGTAACCACCGCTGAAACGCTGATGAAAACTCCTTAAACAGGGAAATAAGGCGAAATCAAGGGGATATCGTAGTCATTGAGATACAAGTGAATAGGAGAAGAACAAGAACACATCGACAGAAGGATAAGCAGCCAGAAGAGCATTGAGTCAGTCGCGGAAGGTCGCCAAAATTCATTTAAATTTCCGTTTTCACAGTCGAACCTTGACGTTTTTTCGCCTGCCGACGCTGATTTCCCCGGAAAAATCACAGGACTTGGACCGTCCCAGAGCCGATTTCCCCGGAAATCTCAATACAACATTTGTTAGAGTTATCCGGGATCCTGCTCTGGGGGACCGTCCACCGCTCGAAGCTCCGCAGCTATGCACTGCGCTAGCTACTTGCCTACTGCGCTTCCTGGTCACCGGGGACCGCGGGCTGACACGTGGCCACGTCACGCACTCCGTCGTAGAAGTTGCGCCGGTTTGGTGGTGTGCGATAGCTTGCGCAGTGATCTGATAGATGAGTGACCTGCTGACAAGCTCTGTAGGATGCCACCTATCCCACCTGGTATACCGGCAAACAAGAACCCGAACCTTAACCTAACTGCTATCTTGGCTTAATCGCTGCATGAATTTTGAGGCCATGTCGGGTTCTATCAACCCTTGCCTTCCTCGTATCGGTCAACCACACTACATGTCTCTACTTATCAACACGCTTCAAGCCAGGCAATCTACAAGTAAATTTGATTCGCGGATCTTCCTCGGTATACTGCTCGTTTTAATCGCAGGCGAGAAGAACCTTATCGTCGACGTCGATGTTCGCGATCTATTTGACGACTACCAAGACACGCTGGCGGCACAACCGCTTTCCAGCGTTGAAGGTGGACATAATGTTGATGGTCTCACATCGAAGCTGAAGCATCGGATCAAGGTCCAAATTGAGCAAGCAGAAGAGAGAGTACGAACGATGGTAGAATATGTAAGCGGTCGCGGCCATGACTAGTTAGACTTATGTTATTGACCGAACTCATTTTCTGAATGATTGCCAGATAACGTCGTCAATCTTCGGTCTAGCCTCGCAATCCGCTCGCGTCTCTGGTCGATGGACAGCGCAGGACGTGACATCTCTTTTATTTGCGGCTTCGACACCAACATGTAAATACAACAGTAGGCCTCCCATCATAGCAGATTCCGCTATTCCCCAGCACTCTAGGGACATACGTGTCACTCCTTATCCAAGACCCTGATTCATACCTATGCCATTGTAGCGGGCGATCTTGTTGGTGCAGATAAGCCCCCTTTTCATACATCTTCGGCAATGGAATCTGGAGTACCGCAAGCCGAAGAGACGAAACCTGGTATGCGACATATTCATCATTGCCAGGTCTTCATGTGTTAACGAAATTTTTACTGCCTGCCCTATCATTCATTTTTCAATATGACGCACGCGGCAGTGCCAAAGCTTCCATCAGTGCTGATCTTGACCAAGTTGCATAGAGGTGGAGCGGGAGTTCAGCTCAAGATCTGGGAAATGCTCACCAAACGGAAAGTTCTGCGGAGTCAGCAGAGTGCGTCCCAGTCTAGTAGAGCCGCAACATTTTCCTGACTTGATCTGCTCTCGATATCACTCCTGGCGATACCACCTTGCTGGATAATGGCGGACTCATGTTAGATTGGAAAGGAGTTGATACATGCAGCATAGGAGGAAACGACAAAGAAGTCGAGGCCAGTAAAGATCTGCCAATTGGCTTTATCCTTGTTTGGATCAGGCTCAGTGTTGATAGGCAGAAATATGTATCTTCATATCTGGTTCGTCTAGCTTCTTGCTGCCAAAAACCTAGATCGCAGGCTGACAAATCAGGGACCGTCAACATTATTCCTCGATTGGGCTATCCCTATCTGTGTCTACACGCTTACATCGCCTACATCTATGGCTGAGCGCAGATAGACCGATTTGCGCTAAGCTGCTCCGCCGATGGGCGCGAAGCTTCGCGTGGCGATGGTGTTTACGCCAAATTAGAAGAAAGGCGAGTGGAGTTAGATCCAGTATTAGATTCTGAGGTAAGCTATTGCTTTTCGAAGATTAGTGAGAAAGTATCTCTTATATGCCCCTTTCCCCCTTTCTTCGCTTTTCTGTGGGTATGGGTCTGCGTGATGCCGCAGTATATATGGGTGCTTCGCCGTCTTTCCAACAAGACTCATATGCATCCACCGCTACGTCTGCAAGTCTCTGATATCGTTACGAGTCTTATTTCTTGCCCCGGCGTTACCTCCAAGTTGACTTCGGCCTCAGTCATGGATCTAAAAACATTTATTCGTATCTCGCGGATTCTCTTCCGACCATTCTCCTGGAAAGCGGAATTACTAAATCCTGAGGTTACTGGTAGACAGTATGATCAGAGACGAAAACTTCAGGAAGCATTGGATAAAGAAGAATGGTATGCGACTGCCGAGGATGTTGTGAGAGTGTGTGCAAACGTGATTCGGCATCGTACAAAGCTTCAAGGACAATTGGACGGGGTGATATCGGCTCTTAAAGGAGGCGCCTGTATGAAGCGGCCGACATATCCTAAGTCGTCATCTCGGAATCACGTAGAGCTTAGTCGAACTTCGCTGGAGCTGCTGGATGTCGAGACGCCGCAAACAGATCACCTAGAATATGGACGGGATGTACTGCCAAGACTGCTCGAGTGCGTCATGGCTCGGTCTGTTGCTTGAAATATCCTACGATATGCTTTGAGTAGCATTCGTGGATACATTGCAATCTCAAGCCCACAGTCGGTTACGTTGTATACTGATACGCAAGAAACATATCGCGGCAAGTTGCCTGTACTCATATGGCCAATGTCAGAACTGTTTACCTGCTGTATCAAGCTGCTCGGCACCAATAAAAGACCAACCAACAGGCTGAGGAACGAGTTCAAACAGTGAATTCGCCAATCTACCTGTACAACTTAGTTCTCGAGTCCACTACTCGCGCAAATTCTGTGATCATCAGCAGCCCCGAGCCGGTGTCTTTAGTCTGAAAGCTACTCCAAAGCAATGGCTGGCACAGATTGACTGCGAATAGCCACAATGATACCCTCATTCAGCAAGATGATGTAGGTCGAACAGCAAGTCGTCCGGTTGTGGAATCGAGTAACTCATATGAAAGCCGCCGGGACATGTGGCTGGCATGAGCGAAAGGATGTGTCCTTCTCGATGGCTTACCGGGTCTCTCGAGCAAACGATATACGTAGTGACAGCAGAAGACATGGCTCACAGCTCACTGAGTTTCGGTATAGGTCGCTTTACGACCGAAGACGAAATCGATTTTGTCGTTAAGAGAATTGTGGGCACAGTCAACAAGCTTCGGGATATGAGTCCTCTTTGGGAAATGGTTCAAGAGGGTATCGACATCAACTCTATACAGTGGAGCCAGTAAGTGCAAAGAGAAATGCGCTGGAGAAACAGTATAGATGGGTAATCATTTTCGTTCGACCTCATCAGGCATTAGACAGAATGGGAAACGACAGAACTGCTGCCATATAACATGCCCAAGTCGGAATCTTCTGGACTACCTCACCAAATTTTGAGTTGAACGGTGTAAACGGATCAGATATACTATCTGCTTTCTACCGAATACTACTAAAACTATATGAACAACCATTCCGTGCCTATCTCTCGTCTCCTTGCATAAACCCGAGCAAGCCGATTACCATCGCCCAAGACCGCGCCGTTCAGAAGTTCTCTCCGAAATGGCTTCCCTTTCGAAAGTGCGCCGGGATGGGTTGCGTAGACTGATAATAGTTATTATATTTAGCTTCACGTTTGCTCGGGTCTGTAACACCGTCGTCGAGGTAGAAAGGAGAGGATTCAGCCGCCACTCGATACTCGGCATATGATACGTCGCTACTGACCAGAACTCACCGTATTCGAGTATCAGAATTCCACCGTTCAGGCAATGACACAAGGGATCCAGCTCATCCCAGTTATTCCTTGGTTGTGCTTTTCATTGTTGACCGGGTCGGATGACTGGTTGTCGGCGTTGGCAGAAGTGAAAGTTGAGGCGAAAGCGTCCATCTTAGTCTGTAACAGGTTTGAGTGTGCTGGTATGAGAGAGTTTGAGGGAAGATGTGTATCTGAGGATGAGGAGCAAAACAGACCTCGCAGAAGAAGACTTTGGATGAGGAATTGAGTGGCCTTATATCCTACATGAGCGGCTATCGAGCTCTTCCACCACTACCGCTGGCTACCTTAGCTGCTACCTTGAACGGCGGCAGGACAATAGACAATAGACAATAGACAATAGACAATAGACAATAGACAATAGACAATAGACAATAGACAATAGACAATAGACAATAGACAATAGACAATAGACAATAGACAATAGACAATAGATAATACAGAATACAGAATACAGAATACAGAATACAGAATAGTCACCATCATCTCATTCACATCCACATTTCCGGAAGCGCTCGTCAGCACAATAGCTCATGGTTCTTCTAAAAAGCCAGAAACGTTCCCGCCGATAATGCCAGCATCATTTGTCCTCTCGCCATTCATGTTGTTCTTGCTAATTCCGTTCAGCAGTCAAAGAGGACTTGTCTTGCCGGCACTCTCTGCACTGATGGGCCACATCGCCGAATTTGGTTCATAGCTGCTTGTAACCATGATACCGCTGAAAGCAAAAGTTGAAGGTGAGCCACTCGGCAAGGATGGTGCCATTTCTGGGGGAAGTATCGTAGCACTCAAAATCATGTGATTGAAAAATCGATCACAACTGACAGGACTCATCGGATTGTCTTTGCGTTTCAAATCTTGCGGAGCAACTGCAGATCGCGAAGCAGATCCTGGATCTTGATGATAACTGCCTTGAGGGGTCGATTCCTGGGTCCGCCATATCAACCTAGAGTCTCTCTTCTTGGCTTCTAGCTCAGTATATCCCGATAAATCAATCGAAATCCCAGAAGACGCAGATCCGCAAAGTAATTGCCCTTGAACCGTGCCAGACAGCTTGATGGTGGCTTCTAAAATTCAATGGCAGCTGTTGCTGTTGCTGTTGCTGTTGGGTATTGCTTCCTACCGCTGCTTCCTCGAAGCGTACTGTCTGTGATGCATTATCCACTGTGGTCGATTGGTTCATCGGATATGGTGAATATCTAATAACTGGAGATGCAATGGACGCGCTAGTCTTCCTGAAACGACGTGTGTACGAAGATGATCCTGCATTTCTGACATTTCTCGGGGTAATACTGAGTTCCAATGTCTTGAGAAGCCGCCAAACAAGTGTGATTGATTGGAGGACGCCATAGGGCAAGGATGAACGGAGACATTCCATTATTTTCCGGTACCAGCGGCAAGTCCATATGCCATATCCTGCGGCAGAATGTTGAAGTAGGTTGAGTATGTAGGCAACAGCGGCAGCCACGGTGGAATCGACGACCGTAGATGAGCCAGGTAGCGCCCTCTTTCCATTTGATTCCCCTGATGACCGCACGATGCGTCCTTCGTCCCAAGGCCAAGGCTATCATAGGATGGATAGGTCATTTTCCCGCCGCTAAAAGCATTTCCCTCCATCGTTTCAGCTCTAGCTCCAAGAACTCTGCCAATGTCTGCGTTATTTGCAAAGTCTGTCTTCACACGCTCTGCTAGATCGAACTTGTTGTGAATTTTGATAGGCTGTGTCAGATTGTCAGTTCGGCTGAGCCGCTTCCCACAAAAGGTACATCCGTAAGGCTTTTCTTGCGTGTGCGTTCGGACATGACGCTTCAAATGCTCGAGACGTTTGAATAGTCTTCCACACGTCTCAAGAGGGGACTGAAACATTTTGCCGGGAGCACTCGGACTGCCGCCATCAGATACTGCAGAATCTTGCGCCTCCTCGGCTTCCTGCATGGTTTGACGGCAATTACGATTGTCTTCAACGGCCCGTAGGGTACAAAGCAAGGATCGCGAACGGCACACGTCGTCGTAAGCAGGAGATGACGATTTCCGGGAAACCGTCTCCGGATGGGGCACCGGCCAGATTCTTGACTGTTGGGCAGCATACGGTTTCTGAGCTGCACCGGGTATTACAAAAGTGGCAGGATTATCAACTGGTTGGAAAGCTACAGCTGTTTCCGTTGCCAGCAAGAAACCAGCGGAAACAGCGGAGGCGTCGTCAGAGGGTAGATGCGAAACCGTGCTCGCGGCGGAGCGTCCTTGGAAGGAATGTTTTGCGGGCGCACCCAAAGCAAGTTTATCCGTTTGAGGGATCGACAGCTGGATCGGCACTTATGAGCGGAGCACTATTATCAAGCTGCGTTGAATTAGATGACAATAACATGTGCAATAAACGCGGTGGCTGATCCGGTGGAGTGCTTGGGCTTCCCGGGCCCGACTGTTCCTCTTCATCGGATTGAGTACTTTCCTCGTCGACATACTTGTCAACCTCGTCGGGGCAGGGTCCGTCGCTTTTGCTCTTCGTGAAGCATATCTTCTTCGTTTTACGTTGCTTATCAGCCGGTGAGCCGAAAAGAGACACGGTAGTTGCCTTCCTCTGGTAGTCTTTCCCGCTCGGCATCGGCAACTGAGGACGAGCTTCAAACTTCGGAGTCGTTTCACGGGGGGTCGAAATCAGATGCAGAGGTGAAATGTTTCCTGTGCTGTTTTGCAACCGATCCTGAGGCTTTTCGTCAATCTGTGTATGTTTTGGAACACCAACGAAGTTAGTAATATGATATTCCAGTCCTGGAGCAGGGTCGTAACTCACCAAGGGACATGTTGTAGTTCGGGTTCGGGTTCGGGTTCGGGTTCGGGTTCGGAGCGGCAAATTGTTCGAACAAGCTTCGAGAAGGATCCCACCTTTTCTCGCCCAGCACTCAGTGTAATTATAGGAATTTTTACTCTTATCGTGTGATTAGACTCACCGAAAACTACGTGCAGGTTCACCGTCAACTTCTGTCGTCGGTGACTGCCCGTCTTTTTCCCTTTTCAAATCGCGCTCGAGTGCGTCAAGAAAGAGACGGTCGTGGCGAACAGAAAACCTCCAGAAAGTGGAAGGAAAGCATGTTAACTCGCTGGAGTACGCGCAAGAAGGAATCCTGAACCAGATAAATATACCAGTAAAACACTTTTTGTTTCTTCTGTGTTCTAATACAGCCATATTTGAACAGAAGACCTAAAGGTTCGCTCTGCAGAGAAAATGTTCGTTGTCAAGTATATATCAACGATCTCCTCATAGACTCTTACCTTGGGTTTCTCCAGGGAAGCATCCTCTCCCGGTTTCAGGTTCCTTAAGTCAGAAAACACTCCCTCTTCAGATTTTTGGATCATTGCTGTTTTCACTGGTCTTCCGAAAGCCTCGAAACGAAAAGCTAAAGCGCGAACTGGAGAAAATCGTACCAATTTAGCGATACACAAACATGTATTATTTCTGCCACAGTCTTACCTATGTCTGTTCCAGGTATCTGATATAGTCCATTCCAATATACGCAAGAAACATGTTCACCGTTCAGCAATAAAAGTCTGTTGAGAGCCGGATGCGGAGACGGAACGAACGAGATTTCGTTGGAGGACTGACTATCCGGCAAGATAGTCCACGGATTGTGAATTCGATACAGCTTATTCTCAATGTAAATACCGTACAATTAGGAAAGTAAACGTCGTTAGCCAATATGCCTGTCACTCACAGCGCCAGTCAAAATACTGCCTTGCTGCGGCCATGAGCCGGGAGCAGTTGCAAGAAACTGAATGGTAACATTCCGATAACTAGAGCCAGAATGACAGGAAACTTGTGTTGCTGTACACATACAAGTTGAAGCTGAACATGATGATCCACCAACTGAGCCTCCCTCATAGACAGTGGTCGCGGTCGAACATTGTGGGGGATAGGCAAGGGTGTGTTCGAATTGAGCAATGCATCGCTGAGATGGTCATCACAAATCAGCTCAACAAGCGATAAGTAGGAGCGGTTTACATGTCTGCCTATTCAACAAACAATGCTCGAAATTCGATGCGCCTAGCGTACCCTTCTTGCAGTTCACGTTGACTTTTAAATTTTCCAGGAATAGCAAAATTACTGGTCTGGATAAGAAACGGAGGGGGTTGACGGCTGGTATTGATCACACTCGGACACTTGACTTCGTTGTGGAGCCACCTTGGAACTGGAAATGCGTCCTTTGAAGTTATCGCGCGGCCCGCATAGCATACAGTTTGACAAACTGTATGCAAACAATATCGAAGAGGGCTAAATGAGACTCCGTTCTACTTGAGAGCACAATGCAAAAATTGTTGCAAAATCAACCAGCAGCTGGTTCTGGTAATTTTATGCTGCGATTTATAATTTGGGTAGCTCAAGCCCTTCGATCGAATGCCCGCTCGAGTATGGCTTTAGTAGTGTGTCCCCGTCTGGCGAAGTTCGCTAGACGGCCTCTAACCATACGGAAACTATGAGGCGCTCGTGCTCGAGTGACCTCTCGCCAGGACGATTTATTCTGGCTTCTCTCGCTGTTCGTGGTAGCTTCCGTGGTTCAGAGGTTTGAACCTTCCAGAATGAGCACGAAGCGAGGACAGGGCGAAGGGAAGCTTCTGTTGAGCAGAAATCAAGTTTGAGAGGGTTTGACGTTTGATTGCAAAGGGTAAACCGAACACGTAGAACGCCGTGGTGTAGACTTGCCGATTGACAGCTTCAATGAAGAGAGAGTTTGACCAGGAAGATGCAGGATGTGCTGGGCACTTCGGATGCGTCGGGGTAACTTCACATCGATTCATCCCCTTCTTCTGGAATTCCTTTCACCGTCCAGCCACAATGAAACCTATTTTAGCCTCCTCTTGTGCAATCCCTTTGACAGAATAAAAAGGCCGCAGCTTCGAGTATGTATGAATAGGTAGCTGTCCCTTTCTACTGGACTGGCGGCCAACACTTGGGAAGCAGAAAGAACTTTCTCCCGAATTCTGGTAGCTTTTTAGGTCGCAAAACGAAGCGGACTATGGAGCTGGCTACGAGGTATGAGCCGGAGAGCTAGCTGGAGTCTGAAGCATAGCCTGTAGTATGTAATGTACCTAGCGGCGTAGCGTCTGCCTCATGTCTATTTGTCTAACTTCATAAGAATCAGAAATCAGAAATCAGAAATCAGACATATTGCACGCACCACTTCGAAAGCAAAAGCAGTGTTCCACTTTTGCGTCTTTTGCTGCTTCGTCACTTTCCTCTGTTTCCCGCTCGCATGAGGTCGCACTGATTCTATGATTCCACGAGGTTATCCCTCATTGTCCACCTTTGCAATTCGCTACTTGGTTTCGAGAGGCCTCTAATATCCCTCCACGTCGAATCGAACATGGCCGCCATGCAAAGTCGACGCCACCGCCAATGTTTTGTAGTATCTTCTGGGGGATTTCAGTGTGCCTAGAAGTAAATGGCTGGTTTAATTCGAGAGAAATCGTGTGTATGCGACCTTAATGGAGTCGCTCTTCAATCTGCGAGATTACTTGGTTGTTGTAAATGTGACAGCCGCAGATGCGTGCTCGTTGAGCTTGGTTTCGATTAGCTTCTCGAGCCTGTGGACCTGCGGAAAGAGGATGCTCTATGTGTATGTATCAACAGACGACTCAGAATCAAACTGAATGACTCGCGACGCGCAGCGTCAAGACGGCATTTTTCACGCCCGACTCTGGACAGTCCGATAGTGAGCGGTTTGCAGCTGGTAGCTCAGCTGGTTTACAGTGTACTTGTCCGCTTTCCCGTGGAGCGAGAGTAGCTGGGAGAGAAAGCGGGCGATGCAAATTCAGCTTGACTCCTAGATTCCCTACTAGTACCGGAGTATCGGCTATACTACACTGAACGGAGACAGCAAATAAAGTTGCCAAAGACAGCTGCAATACGTCTTCCAACTTCGGTTGTGGCCAGAAGTATCGAATCACTTACCCTTCGCCGCCTGGACCCTTAAGTCATCCCATAGGTAGTAAGCGCGTCTTCTACAAGCCAAACGTCACTTGGGTTGACCTGTTTTTTTTTTGTTTCCAAGCTATCCCTCCTTCACCACCGGTACTGTGCTAGTTGGACTATCTCCCGGCTTAAGGTCACACGCGTAGAAATCAAGCTCCCACCACTACCATGGCATCCACCCCATTGGTCAATAACATCGGATCTAGTGTTATCGCTACAAGTAGCAAGTCGGGTGGGCAAGGAAATTTGATCCTGCGGAAACAGCTTATGGGTACGTGAATACCATCTTAACTAGTCGGATACCAGGGGTAAACTAGGAACCGAAGACACGGTTGTTCCCTGAAAGGAACGCGTAACGGAGCAAGGGCTGTATGTATGCTATCTGCTACAACCTTCCGTCCTTGTGACCACTTGGGAAGCCGCGTCGGCCGCCTCGCTTCCCTTTCCCCAAGTATATTGGCAAAGTCGGCAGAGACGGTAGAGCGTTTGGATCTGCGGGACGAAAGTTAAATGGTGAACCTGCTTTTCATACAGAATTGCGTAAGCGTCCCGTTGATGGATTTTCAGCCGGGTTGGTGGACGATGACAATCTTTTGGAATGGGATATTATGATAATGGGGTACGTAGCTGGTCTTGCTTCTGCCAACTTCGCGATACCTGGTAATCTAATATATCTATCTGCTTTACCTGCAAAACTGAAACCCGTTTTGCATAGACCCGCCGATACCCTATATGAGGGTGCTTTTCTTAAAGCTAGGTTGACGTTTCCAGAAGTATGTAACTTTTGCGTTCCTACGTGTAAGAGTCCGAAAACTCAACGGGAATAACCTCTCCCGCTCATGTACGCCCCTTCCATCGTCTGATCCTCCGTAGGAATATCCATTACTACCACCCAAAATGCGATTCATCACAGAGATGTGGCACCCCAACAGTAAGTCAAGGCGTCGAAAATCAATCCTTCTTCGCTGATCTTCGAAATGAAATTAGTATATCCGGATGGCACCGTGTGCATTTCGATACTGGTAAACCGGCTCTAATCACCCATTATGATCAAATCTGAATGATCGATCTGCATGTTCCACAGCATGCCCCAGGCGACGACGTCTACGGTTACGAGGATGCGGGGGAAAGATGGTTACCGGTGCATACTGTTGAGACGGTGGTATGTCCTGTTTGTGCTGCCTTCCGAGTCTACCTGGTGACTTATTGAACAACACCTTTCAAAATGCTTCTTTAGCTCATTTCAGTCATTAGCCTGCTCTCACAAAGCAAACCAGACTTGGATTCCCCGGCAAATGTTGATGCAGCTAAAGAGGTTCGAGATGACTTCGCGTGTAGGTGAATTTTCGCTGCAGCAGTTGGTCATGAATTTAGTGAGACCTGACGTTTCCTTTAGCTTATAAGAAAACCGTTAGGAGGCTGGTCCGAAAGTCGGCTGACGAGGCTTTTGACTGAAGCTAAGCATATATGTCGCACTAAGTCCACTTTTGTATGTGAAAATCTTCGCATTATACAACTGTCACCTCTGAAAACACCGGAATGCGAGGATCCGAGCGAAAATTGGACTTGTATTGAGGGATAAAAGTATCATCGTTCTCAAAAAGGGATTCTTTTCTTTGTTCTGCGATAGCGCACGATGACAAATTGTCCTTCATTTTGATGGTCTTCGAGCCTAAACTGAATTCGGACAAGAGCACGACTTCCGATGAGGTTCTGTAAAAATCAGAAACAATTTCTAGGCCTATCAGTATGCAACTGGATTTTGAGGAAACTGGTACTCACCGCCTATAGTTGAACGGATTACAATGATGTACAACGAGCCTGCCCAGCCGCAAATACTCCCGGATTGCCTCTTCGCCGAATCCAAAGAAGATGAAGAAGGTGAGGGAGTACACGGGGAACAGGCCTCCTAGGACCGACACGGAAAGTGAGCTACTGGAAGCGAAATCTTCCGGGATTTGCGTTATTTGGCCGAAGTTTTGATGTGCCTTGTTCCAAGACTGATAAGAACGTAGTCCATTGGATGTTTTTAGATCGTTGGCCATAGTGAAGATTGTTCCGAAAATGACCAGACACACGTCTGCTACTGCTAGCGAAATGAGCCGAAGATATCTACCCGTGGTCAAGCCTGACGAAGAGGCATTGAGTATCGCCAAAAACTGCATTCTTCGGACCAGGAACCACCTTAAAGCTAGTACTGTCGTCCCATCATAGAGCGCGATCAGTACCGAAAGATTTCATCCAATTGTTCAAGCAAGACTCACCAGCGTATACAGCAGCGGTAATCGAAATGACAAGAGGCGGTGCATAGGTTAAGATTACGGTTGGCCATGAGACGAAAACAGGAATGATGCAGCCAACGTTCTCTCGGATGTCGTATCTGTGGCCTTGAACGATATACTGTAATGCGACGTGAATGACAGGGACAACGAAACATAATCCGATTTCTGCAAGCAAACGCTTCTTTTTCGCTGAGGAAGACGTCCCGAATCGACGTGTAGAGGCAACGGCTTCCAGCCTCTGCATCTGCGACAAACAACAGCAAGGGATGGCTATCCCCGCTGCCAATTGAAAACGACCGGCTACAGCAAGAAGGGGATTTTAGATCTCGAGATATTCTAAGGGCAAAAGAGACTGCTTACATATGTCGCACCATAGGGGGCTATGATCAACATAATTATCCGACCATATGATGCCGTTAGTGAATATCACTGCGTTGGCAAGCAATAACCAGAAGATAATTGCTAGGGTGGCGATGTTCCTGGCTCTCCAATGCCATGGTAGTGGAAGCGATGCAGCGAAAAGTGCTATGAAAGCGAAAACAACGGAAGTGGGATGCCGCATGACAGGTCGTGATGGGACGTTCCGGTAATGGCGTCGAGTGATGAGTTCGTATAGAGATGACGCTCGCCCGACCACTGACTGCCGCAGTTGGACCTGATCTGTAAAAGAGCATCAGGGATGCATTCGTCGTGTTCGCGGCAATAGTAATCTTATCTACTTGCTGTATACGTTCTCATACCACGGCTATGCTATGCTTCTCGGCTCATCGAGCTGTTCGTCGGATTGATGCGGAATGACAAAAGTTTCCTTTTGTCCGTTGGTGCAAACCTGAAATTTACCGTGACAAACTCGTTGCTGTTCGAGGATTGCCTCGCCGGAGTAGCTGGTGGAGTACCACATTGACCCTTTCAACTGTTTCCGGGTTGTTAGGCTGCTGGCGTTTTTCATAGGACGGAGACAGGATCGTCCGGCTTGAAACAGCTCTCGACCTTCCCCCCTCCCCGCGGCCGCCGCAGTAACTAGTCAGGCAAAGGAACAATGATGTGACTGAAATCTATTGTCTATTGTCTATTGTCTATTGTCTATTGTCTATTGTCTATTGTCTATTGTCTATTGTCTATTGTCTATTGTCTATTGTCTATTGTCTATTGTCTATTGTCTATTGTCTATTGTCCTGCCGCCGTTCAAGGTAGCAGCTAAGGTAGCCAGCGGTAGTGGTGGAAGAGCTCGATAGCCGCTCATGTAGGATATAAGGCCACTCAATTCCTCATCCAAAGTCTTCTTCTGCGAGGTCTGTTTTGCTCCTCATCCTCAGATACACATCTTCCCTCAAACTCTCTCATACCAGCACACTCAAACCTGTTACAGACTAAGATGGACGCTTTCGCCTCAACTTTCACTTCTGCCAACGCCGACAACCAGTCATCCGACCCGGTCAACAATGAAAAGCACAACCAAGGAATAACTGGGATGAGCTGGATCCCTTGTGTCATTGCCTGAACGGTGGAATTCTGATACTCGAATACGGTGAGTTCTGGTCAGTAGCGACGTATCATATGCCGAGTATCGAGTGGCGGCTGAATCCTCTCCTTTCTACCTCGACGACGGTGTTACAGACCCGAGCAAACGTGAAGCTAAATATAATAACTATTATCAGTCTACGCAACCCATCCCGGCGCACTTTCGAAAGGGAAGCCATTTCGGAGAGAACTTCTGAACGGCGCGGTCTTGGGCGATGGTAATCGGCTTGCTCGGGTTTATGCAAGGAGACGAGAGATAGGCACGGAATGGTTGTTCATGTAGTTTTAGTAGTATTCGGTAGAAAGCAGATAGTATATCTGATCCGTTTACACCGTTCAACTCAAAATTTGGTGAGGTAGTCCAGAAGATTCCGACTTGGGCATGTTATATGGCAGCAGTTCTGTCGTTCCCCTTCGGAATCCTTCTCGGGCGACTTCTGGTTGTGGAGCTTCATCACATATGTACTCTGAACTCCACTCCGCCTAAGCGTGATCCCACGACGATCTTGATGGCCAGAACAGCATTTGCGCAAGGTGATGCGCGGGAAAGAAACAGTAAAATCAGCGATGCAGCAGCAGCTGATGAAAGCACCAAGGTAGATATCATGCACAAGTAATGACATCCGCGGAGAAAAGTAACTAGAACAGTTCGTCTGGTGAGCCTGTCGCGTTTCAGATCTGATCAACAATTATTCATTCATCACCTACAAGTGCAATCAAGTATTATCATCGATCTTGACGTCGATCGACCGTGTAAAAGCTGGCGAAACGCTGGCGAAACAACTAAGCTGGATGGCTGGTGGAAGCTGGTGGATCATCATACTGGTAATCGTCCTCTCTTTCTTTTCGTTGACTTCAGCACAGGTCACAATCGCTTGAGTCGGAGTAAACTCATATCAATGACTTACACAGCGAAGGTACAGCTACAAAGATTACTACATGTACTTGTGTACTACCAGTGAAGTCCAGCTTTTCGTCCCGAATCAGGCAACATTTCGGAAACCGCGGGGCCTTTAGAAGCTCCTTTAGAAATAACGTCAGGTCAGTCTCTGCGAGCCAGCACCTTTTCTATCTGACACGGCGAGAAGAGCCACATGGCGGAGTTCCCGCAAGCAGAAGCCAAATGAGGAGAGTGGTTTAGCCATGATGGCTGCTATGGTGAAGTGGAAGAGAGGCCAAGGAGGCTACTGATGTTGATCAGTTTTCTGATCGAAAGCGATCATGATAGCTGAAAGGAGATCATTCACGAAATGAAAAGGAGGTTAGCAGCCTGCTGATGGACGAAAACGACGAGGCTTTCCTGCTGTTAGCTGTCGGGCTCCAAGTTCCATCAAAAATATGACAACTTTTCTGTCAGCTCTTCGGACAAGCTAGCTAGCTGCAACACCAGCCAATATTGCCGCCATCCTTTTTCCTTCCATTGCCCCTTTCTTCTGCAAATCTGTACAAGACATGTGCATACAGACGTATGGCATCAAAACAGTAATCAGCATCAGCTTCAGTAGTTGCGGGGTATGCGACTTAAATCACTTGGTTTGGTTTCATACAGGAACTTATGTTTACGTATATAACAGTTGGATGTGCTTCGGATAGCGATATGTGATGCTCCTGTTAGTTGCAGAGCAAGGTGATAGATAGCTTGAAAGAGAAGCTGTTCATTCATTCACTCCAAGTACTTCCCGTTCGTTCTTCAATCCCTTTGCGAAGTAGCTTGAACGCCCTACTAAATTTGATGTTACCCTAGGTCTCAACATCAGAGCGTCTCGAAGAAAAAATTGACGCATTCCGTTACTGGTGTCGGTTTTGCAGCGAAGTCGCTCTTGACCATGGGTTGCACTCAATCGGTGCAGAAAGATCTGGATGCCAAAGCCCGTATGTTTATCGTCACTCTTAACATCATATTAGGTTAACATCCCGCCCTTCGAAAAGGAAATGATGAGATAGAATCTCAACTCAAACGCGAACGCGCCAATCTTGGCAATGAGGTAAAGATGCTGCTATTAGGGGCGGGAGAAAGCGGAAAGAGCACAGTGCTGAAGCAAATGCGTTTAATAAACAAGCAGTCGGTACATTCCTCCTTCCCTTCAGAATTCAGATTTGCTGAGGCCATGTGTCTGGACGTCGGTGTTACAGGCCCTACAACGCAGAAGAAAGACAGTCATTCAAGGAGATTATATTCAGCAATACTATACAGTCTATGCGGTAAGTCTTACCATGCCTTTTTGTCCAAACAGATGATTAAACTGCTCTTCTGTTGGCCTGGCAGGGTTCTGCTGGAAGGAAGCTGCGAGCTGGGAGTTCGTATTGATCCCTCCAATCAAGCGCGATATGACCTGGTCATGGCTACCCCAACCCAATTCGAAGGTGACGCTATGCCTCCAGCCTTGACTGAGGCGATTAAGGGCTTATGGATCGATCCTGGAGTCCAACAAGTCTTCAGAAGACGAAACGAATTGCAAATCAACGACAGCGCGCCATAGTTCGTAAACATACTCTTCCATCGGACTCCTTTCACTCACTGACAGGCAGCCTAAATAGCTATTTCAACAGTATTGCTCGCATGGGGGAGCCAGATTTCGTACCAACCGATCAAGACATATTGCGCTCTCGTGTTAAAACAACGGGAATCTCAGAGACGCATTTTCGAATTGGGGAACTGACATACAGGCTGTTTGATGTGGGTGGTCAACGCTCAGAAAGAAAGAAATGTCAGTCCATACTGCTGTGGCTACCGTGATTAAGGTTGACTGAGTGATCGCTGTTCAGGGATTCATTGCTTCGAAAGTTGCAATGCTATCATTTTCCTCGTCGCTATATCGGAATGTAAGTAATTCGAGCGTGGTCATAGGATGGGCTTTGAAGTTCTTTCGGCAAACCATAGATGATCAGAAGCTTTACGAAGATGAAACCGTTAATCGATTGTCAGAAGCCTTGACGTTGTTTGACTCAATCTGTAACTCGCGGTGGTTCATTCGTACATCCATAGTGAGTGCACCACATTATCCGTCATCTCATTTACCCAGGGATAATCAAGATAGAGAGCGTGTTCTAGATATTATTCCTGAACAAGGTATGCAGTTTCAGCATGTCTCGTACAGCTACCAATAACAGATTGCTCCATCTACCTATGCGAAGATCGACATATTCCGAGAGAAACTTCCTGTTTCCCCTTTCTCGCGATATTTCCTCGATTACCGAGGTGATGACCTCGACTATGATTCGGCTCACACGTTTCTGTTGGACAAGTTCGCTGCTTTGAATCAGAATCCTGGGAAAAACATTTACGCTGTGAGTTAAGAATCGGATGACAGGTCCCGCCGGGGGTATCGGCCTGATTCTATGGTTTACTCTGCTAGCATTTTACCTGTGCTACTGACACAAAAGCTCTGGCGTTTGTGTTGAGTGCTGTGAACGATGTGATCATTCAAGCTAATCTTAAAGACTGTACGTCATCAGAATGTGCCCCTTCTCTGTCCCACACTCACAGTACTTCACCTAAATGGCAGGCGGTTTGCTTTGACCTAAAGACGTTGTTCTTGGTGAAGCTGTTTCATTCGTCGTGCCCTTGAATAACCTTCACATGCCTTGATTTGTTCGATAACTGCTTCCAGTTTGATTACCCCGCTGTATTTATGTTTAGAAGGCGATTCATGATGAACTGCGTAAGACTACATGGGCGCAGCATCCATGAAACGTTCGATAATAGCCCTACCAGGGGTCATGGGGTCTCGTAAGCTGCGCTAGTGAGAGTGAGAGTGAGAGTGAGAGTGAGAGTGAGAGTGAGAGTGAGAGTGAGAGTGAGAGTGAGAGTGAGAGTGAGAGTGAGAGTGAGAGTGAGAGTGAGAGTGAGAGTGAGAGTGAGAGTGAGAGTGAGAGTGAGAGTGAGAGTGAGAGTGAGAGTGAGAGTGAGAGTGAGAGTGAGAGTGAGAGTGAGAGTGAGAGTGAGAGTGAGAGTGAGAGTGAGAGTGAGAGTGAGAGTGAGAGTGAGAGTGAGAGTGAGAGTGGGTAGCAGCTTCGTCTCCACGTACCCTCAGCCTTTCCAGGGCGTAGTGACGCAGTGTGCGGAATATGCACATAAATGCACAAGTGACACAAAACACTCTTCTAGTAAGCTCCACAATTTGAAAACATCGCAACATCATGTCATGCCATGCTTCATCTGAAACGTGCCTGAGGAACATATACCCACATGCAAGACATTCATAACGCATAACCCCGTTGCGATGGCCGTTCCGCATACTATTGCTGTAGATTTTAGTGATGTTTTCCCCTGACTTAATTCGTCTTCCAGACGAGATCAAGGCACAAGAGGAAAGGACCGACCGTAATCAAAAAAAGGATTGAAAAGACAGGATCACGATTAAGCCTCAACATGCAAAATGCCTTCATAACTTTTCAAGGCGCTTTGGACGAGGCTTCTTCACGCCAATCAATATGGTAGCAAGTGTGGTACAAGTTCAAGTGACTCGGATATTGTTCTTCGCATTTCTTCTTCTAGACTTTGCTTACTGAGACACTTAGGATATAAGAAGTCATGTGCGAGGACCGACATTTTCTCGTTCTTTTGTCAGACGATAATTCTTTCGCAAGGATGACCAATCACGCGAAATCTCTGTTGGAAATTTGGATTGCTTTGCCATGTGTCCGTATCGCCGTGCACCCATTCCAGAACCCATTCGCCAAGGGATGCAAAGCCTGACTGGTGAGATATCGCCGATGAGACCGGCATAACACAACTGTGAGGCGATAGGATACCGGTGAATTGAGACCGACCGATGTAGCACGTGGCGGGGGAGTCGATGGATGAATTCGTGACGATTGACTCCGCAGGCCGCAGTTTCCATTTCATTTTCGCTTCCGAACGATTCCACAAAACGAAGCGCGCATGCAGACGCGATATTCTACGAAATGCAATATCAGTTTATACCTTCGAGCAGCTAGTCAATCAATAATTGTTCTTACTTGTCATTTGAGTTGTATTCAGGACTTGTCGAGATGACCATGCACCTGTCCTCGACACTGAGCGTTAACACATTCAGAAGCTGGATAATTGTGGAGGTGAGGTTGTTTTGAACGGTGAAACTCGCATATTCCTGGGCTGCGTTTGGATCTCCCTTATTCGTCTCCAACCATGGAGAAAGGCTACAACCCAAAGCATCGGTCGGTTTGGTGTTTATATTCCTATTCATACCTTTCGGCCTGGAAGTGACGCGTCTCGTCAAGCCGTAGAACTCTTCGGAAGATGAGGCTTTCAACGTGATATCTGCTGTTATATCGCATTGTCGAGGGTTTCCGTCGCTTAATTGCGGCGGAGCTGTGATCGCGTTGAAATACGGGGAGTGCTGACCCTGTCTCTCACCAGACATTGGTATTTGATTGACTTTCCGATGAGGGTAGCTTTCGAAAAGTGAAATCATGTTGGCCGAAGGCGATGCACATTCGCAGATCTTCGAAGTGCCGATTTCCTCCCTGGAACGAGGCAAGAAGCAAAGGCTAGGATGATTTCGGTATAACTGATGCATCCGCAGAATTGTTCCAATCGCTCTGGAAACAAAAAAGACTTCGGTTAAGAACGATTGTACTCGTATAATTGTACATACCTGGAAGTCCCTGGCAATTGAGATGCCCGCGAAACCAAAGTTGAGTCGACGAGATAAAGATTTTGGTCCCGATTGGAACTTTCTAGCTCTACACTTAACAACGAGATTGGTAAATGTTGCTCTGTGAAATCACAAACGGGAAAGACGAAACTCGAGAACGATGGCCAAACGTAAATGACACGAGTATACGTGATTTGGTTGCGATGTCGTTCGCCCTAAAGGAATGAAAGCGTCAGCAAATACTACGACGTAGATCTAGCATGAAATCATATTAACCTCCAGCTTGTATTCCAGAGTCATTTCAACGCTCGTCTCACCTTCGCCACGAATGTGGACGAGGCCCTTTATAATGAGTTTTTCCGTAGGAGGTAGCATTTCCGTCGCTGCGCAAGTTGTCCAAGATATATGTGGCACAGAAGGGTTGAAGATCAGGAGTCAGCGATAAGAAGAAGAAACTATGCGTACCCGGTTGCCATGAGTTCTCGTGCATGAAAGAACTGTTACCGATGCGAGTCTTGACACCAAGTGATATATCTTGTATATTCCCACCTCCGACATTCTCTAGGCAAATGCTCCACGGAACGTTCTCTCCCGAAAAACCTGCGTGTGGTATGTCGAAAAGTCGACATTGAAGTGGTAAGGTAGGGCGGATCACTTTAAGTTTCACCGATTTCCAATCCTCATCTATGCCATTGATTGTTCCAAGCTTCGTTCTGGATGACCGCTGCTCGTCAGGTGAAAGCCTTTGCATACAGAATAACTTCCCAGCCAGACAATAGACAAGCGCAGCACTCTCTGTTTGCATGGGCTCCTTAGGAACAACGTCGAAGTAGATCTACAGTCGAATAAAGTTGGTATCAACAAACCTGCCTGGAAGCGTTCACAATATCCAGCGCTCACAAGCCTTCTCTCCAATGGAGTCAAAATCAAGCTCGAGATTTCCCGAATCGAAAACGCATTTTCTACGGAGTTGCCATGATCGTCTAGCAACAACAGCTTCAAATTTGTGATTTGTAGAATGACGTTGGAGGGATTGACTGCAGCTACCATAACACGGAACGGGACTAAAAACATTTGGGGGTTTGGAAACAATTAGAACAAGGTCCTGCAGTAGATATCGTACAGGGTTGAAGTACATCGACCACTCACTGTCACAGAGTACAGTACGCTCGAAGCACATGGCGCCTTCAGATGCATAATTGCAATCGATAGACGATGCACCAACTCTCCCAAATGCAGACGGCGGCACGAGATCGTTCCCTTGTCGACCAGAGGCCTTTCCCTCCGACAGTTTTATAATTATTTTCCGCTTGTCGAACACCGGGCCAGGGAGCAATTCACTACACAGGTCACAAGCCTCAGCGGAATTCAAGCTGTACTGCTGGATATAGACGATTTCAATATGTTTCGAGTTGTTAAGCGCCGATATATCAATGAACATACCTGAAAGGCTAGGAGGATATCTTCGAAGACTGCTCCACGGAATGCCGCCCCCATTCCGCGTTTCATCGACAGAGAGAAATATTTCAATGCTGTCATCGCATCACCCGATATGTATGCCTGTTGGCCAAGGCCATACTGCAGAAATTCTTCGATATATCTCCAAGTGGGGACACATTGTTGCAGGCATTGGGATGCCTCTAGAAGACGGTCCCGATAATATAATTTCTTCACACAGAGGCATGATCAGGACTTTATCAATGTAAGCACCCAAACAACTCACAAGTCCACAGTGCTCGTACTGCCACGCGGATAATGTGAGGTGCAACGCGCGTTTCCGCGTGCGAGCTCTAGATGCGGATGTGTCGAATAATGCAGCTTTCTCGAGCAATATAGCGCTAAACAGCTCTTCAACCTGAGGTAGCAGAGTCGTATGGGAAACCGAAATATGTCCTCACAGTCACAGCCAACTTACCTGTTGTGCTGCAGTGACTAAGAGCTTACTGAGCTCGGCAGAACGACGAGGCTTGTTAATCGAGAAGTCAGATGACAAGACCTCGACGAAAGAGAGCAAGTCTCTCAGCGTCTCGAGTTGTCCCCGAGGAGGCTGATATCGACCTTTCAAGGCCTGCTCTACTAGTGTAATGGCTTCGAACGGTCTTTGCGATATTCGAGGTGCTTCAAGTGTAGAACTGAGTAAGCAGCTAAGACCATGCATCACCTATCGAATATAGGGATAGGTTCTCCGTATTAGCGACGGCGACGTTTCATGCGTGCAATGATCACATACCACGACGTTGGACATCAAAAGGAATGTTCCATCGTCTATGTAATCCTGGCGGATAGCTTCATAGAGAAACGTAGCGGACTTGTAATCCCGCAGCATGAACGCAAAATCCGCTGACCTTCGAATTGTGTACTGAGCTGCGGAGTAAGGACTATCAAAGCATAAATCAGTGGAATTGAATCGCAAATCAAATTGCGAAGAGTTTTCACTTGGCGGTAGATTTGGTAGAATCCGGAGACCCGTTGCCGGCGGTACCAAAGAGCTTTCTTCCAGCACCAAACAACCTGCCAGCGATGCCCTTTCGCGATTGGATAAAAATCTCATTCCACTCCCGTACTCTCGTCTCCATCCACGGTATGATTGATTGAACAGTCATCCCGCGTATACATTCCCGGATATTGTCTATATCTTCTTTTCCCAGATAGCGAGCATAGCGACACAGCCGCGTTTCGTTCTCGGATTTCTTCACTACGAGACCAGTTTCCGATAGTTCCACCAGGATGTCTTCTGCCAACATGTCTGTCAACCTCGTGAATGGATCGACCGCGCTCAAAAGATTTAAAGCCGTAGCGTACTGATCTTGGTACGGCGGAATGTCGGGCTCGAATGCCAGCCCGGTGGCGTCCATCTGCTGAGACGCGTGTGGTGAGGAAGAATTGATGACAAGAAGACCACAATGCGGTCCATACCGCTCTTCCACCTGGCGCAGAATCTGTCGCGCTCTGGGAGTGCTAGCTCATGTCAGACCTAGGACGGAAGTACTGCTCAGGAAACGCACAGGGAACACGGTCTTACAGTGTTAGGTCATGCCCGTCCATGGAGACATCGTGTACTAATAGATAGAAACGCTGACTATTCTTGAAACTAGACCCCATATATGGCTTCATAGAGAAGACAGGCGACTTTCGCGCGATATCAATCAATTGGATTAACGTCTCGAGAGGGGCGGCGTTCGAAGTCGATATCGCGAAGAGCTCTATGAGATCAGACAGAGATATCAGAGTCACACGAGGGTGAGTGCTGTTATGTCGAGCTCTACATAAGTTGATGGGACGCACTTACGACACACCGGATGATTGAAAGTTCCCTGTCCGTCAACTGGGCAAGACGCCAGTAAAACATCTCTCAATATCTCGTATGGTATTCCGTTATCTGCGAGTAAATTTCTGTTAGTCTCCACAACCTTCGTCCATTTGTGAGACGCTGACCTTTATGGGACTTCGCTGAATGGATGAGATTCGAGACGATATCCCCAACGATCTCCGACGAGTATGGTAAGGTACCACCTCCGCCGAACTGGCTCTGTAACAACGTTGAGTGCGATGTGAACCGCACGGTAAAAGACGGATGTGTTTTGGGTGATAGGGTGGAAGACAAGACAGGCACTAACAGAACGGCAAAGTCAACGGGCCCGAAGCTGGCAAAGTAATCAACGCAAGAAGAGTCGGCTAACCTCTTTGCACCTCCGATTGCCACGGCTTGAACAACTCTTCCAAAGTCTTACATCCGTTCAGCTGACACGAACGGTTAACCTGTTCATCAGCAAAGATGACAATCCGCGGTGACAGAGCCTGAAGTATGAGATCGGACGATGACACCATTGTTGCAACAAGTCGAATGTACGCGATTCGGTGGTGTTAGGTAGTGGCAGATCTCGAATATGGTGGGGTTGGCAATCATAAAAGGGATGACGAATGGCGTATGGACTGGTGGTGACCACCTCCTTTCTTTCTAATGAAGACAGCTGTAACGGCGACTTCAAGATGGTTTAGCACAACTCCTGCAGAGGACCCGCCGCACTTCCTGATAGTAGCTGCATGTTGAAAAAGTAGCGAACAAAAATGCAGTACACATTTACAAAAAAATGAACAGAATATGTGTAGTTCAATAGGTCCGAGGTCCGAGACGAGATATAGTTGTAGTTCTGTAGACCATGGTCAGGGTCGAAGAGTTATATTACGGGTCACGATAAGCGAATGGACGAGAGTGCTGGTATAATTCTTGACGACACTGCAACCCTAGGGTCCACTATATTCCGAGTGCGCTTTTGCTATGTCCGATATGACGAAATACTAAGATCAAACAAGATATATGCTGAGCCCACAAGCCAAAATTAAATAAGTGTCTTTTACTGTATACTCGTGTATAAGCTTTTCCATGCAGCTTTTCCATGCGGCATGATACAAAATTTCGATGCATGTAGGGCTATTGTTCGCCAAGCTCTCAGTGGGTAGATCTAGTCACAGCTCTGTGCTTAGATGGGTAGTATCGTAACACTATATTCTCTTTCTAGATACTTTTCCTCCGGTCCCATTCTTTTTGCTTTTTGACCTTTTCTCTCTTTGTTCTCTAGCTTCGCACTCTGGACAAAGCCAGGTACCATCGGGAGGCTGGGCGAGATTCAAACAAGATAGGTGAAACTGCGGAATAGTGGCATCGCATTACTAAAAATGAGTATGTACACAGGAGCAAGCACGCTCACCCATTCAAATCGGCAATCGTCCGAATCACACCCTATCATTTCACCATAGCTCTGTTTCTGACAATAGCAATATGGCGTAGGATCATGGTCCGCCTCGGCTGAATCGTGATCCATGACTGCCATTTGTTGCGAGTTTGAAGGTCTCGCGCCTTCTCGGCGACCGTTAGATTGCGAATCGACACGGCCGGGAAGCTGTATTTTGCCGTGCGCACTATCTTTGATAAACGACAAGTGAGATATAGCTCTTCTAAGGTGCGTGTCATGGCGGTCTTACTAGCATAACCCTTTACGCTACCAAGGAAATTGTTCGTGTCGTTCGAGGAGCGAATGCTTTCAGAGTGCTTTGCAGAAGGAGGAACGCTATGGTTGGAACTGGTAGTGTGGCTTGAACTTCCCATCGCACGTCGATCTTCGACGGTCTGCGAATGTTCGCTCAGGTCAGGTCCGACCTGCATCGCATCGTGTTTTCCAAGTCGATGATGTATTGAATGCTCCCGCAACGACTCCGCCGGGGAATTTCGGCTAATCATAAAATGCATAGTTTGAGTATTGCTCCCACTGCCGGATACTCGGATTCTAACGTACTTTCTCTTTTTCGAAACAATCTTTTTCTCTTTGTAAGCCTGTGAAATAGCAACGCTTGCAACTGGTTTCTTTCCCAGCGCCGGACTCCTTCTCCCCAAGAGAGTTTCTTCGAGATCCCACGTATCCATTCCCATTGCATTCTTTTCCTTCCCAGTCCTCCGCCTTTTGCTGGGCGTCACATCATCAGCATCATACGCCATGACGTTCGTTCCGCGAGTGGGCTGACTCGTGTTCTCTTGGTCTGATCCTCCATAAGCGGAGCCATAACCATTTGTGACCGCCGCTCGGGTAGGTGATGCGCGTTGCCGACGGATATGAGCTGCATCTCCCTGGATTTTAGGACGCTCGATGAACTTCATTGAAGGGGAAGCCAACAGAACGCTAGAATTCGTGAGCAATGCCTGCAGGTGAGCCTGATGGGCTACCAACTGCAAGCGGAGAAGTCAGCTTTGTACTCAAGTTAGGGGTTATATGTGCTCTTGACAGATACTCACAGTATCGCAAGCTTGTCCAGAAACTCTAACCTTGTCTTCCACTCCGATTTTATAACGGGTCAATTCTTCTGCAATCTCAAGCAAAAGCTGAAAACGACCAAGTGGGTTTGGACACAGTAATTGTTGATCATCGCGGCAAGGTGCAGAAAGAATCCCCATTTCGTCTACCTGCCGAATATCTTCATGTTTGTTCCTATCGGCACCTCTCGGAATGAGGTTTCCGTGAGCCAATTCCACGTCCTGATTGATACTTTGGAGAGTTGCAGTGAGCGCTCTGAGTTTGCGCGTAACATTGGCGGTAGTTGAGTTAAGGACAGCATCCAATTCGCGCAGGTCGCCGAATGTTTTCGTCAACTCTCCCGGAAGAGTATCTAACGTTTCTACAAAAGCCAATGTCGTAGCTAGATCGTGGGAATCATTGGGTCGGCTTGGTATGACCGTTGGCGGTTGCGAGAAGATCGGGACAGGCTTGGGCGGCATGCTGATACGGCGTGAGGAGACGTCACAGAACGCTCCAAGACAAAGGATTCGTGAACGTTCGATCAGTCGATGTCCGAGTTGGTTGACGAGGTCGATGTTGGAGGGTAGGTGACAACAGGCACCTGTACTCTGACAAGCAGCCAGGCAGCGTCGGGCGTTTGCTATTGTTAGCTTCTAGGCGGCATACAAGCTTCACCGGCACACTCACACGAAATATGAGTCCCCCGTCTCTCGAATCGAACGGGATAGCGGACGTGCCTATGCGCAATGGCGGACACTCGCAAGCCAGAGCAGAGCAGCGCTCCGGCAGCGGCTGCCGGCACCACGCGCGAAAGCAGCTGCAAAAAGCCTGGATCTTTGAAAACAGAAATGAAACCATATGTGAGCCTAATCGGCTCCAAATATTGCCGGAAACGGAGATCAGACGTTGATTTCCCGGCATAGCGAAGGTCACAGGTTGACTCATCCACACATCACACAAGCTATCACGGATCACAGGTCTACAGGTCATGCAGCTCACACTACAGTAGTTCCGTTGCAAAGTGTTACATCGACAGATTCTGCAACTCAAAGACCTTCACGCCGTGTAAGTCGACAGTATGTCAACGCGCTTGTCACCTCTCAACTACCTATTGAGTTCACTTTTTTTTTGTTTTCAGACGAATATCTCTTGCAGAAAGGGCTATCATTACGGCCCACCGGCTGAACAGCTCAGACGATATTTGATCAGCAGCGACTGCTTAGCTCATTACTCGTGACTTACCGGCTCTTACTCGCTTCAATATCCGGTTCCACCCAACATGTCGGATACTGCGACACATTCTCACCCGACTTCCGTCAACTTCGATGTTGCTGTTAAAGTTTGGAAGGACATCTCGCTGTCCACTTTGCAAAAGAATATGGATACGACCGCGCTCGAGATTGTTGAAACTCAGAAAGAAAACATGATCGGACGGAAAAGATTAGCGGAACAAACTCGGGAATTCAAACGACTACCTGATGACGATATCAAACTGAGTTCTATTAAGGGATTGTTAAGATCATACCAGCAGGAAATCGACTCTCTTACACGGCGAAGTCAGCGCTCCGAAAGCATGTTCCTCAATATATACAAGTTGCTTGCGGAAGCACCAGACCCATATCCTCTACTGGAGGCAGCAATACATCACGCGATACAAGCAGAAGAGGCTTCATCTATTAGAGAACAGTGCGACGGGTTGCAGCGCGAAAATGCAGTTCTTCGTTCAGATGTTGCTTCATTTAAAGGAGCAGAGGAACGGAGGAAGAGAGCTGAGGCAAAAATTCTATCGCTGGAGGAAAAGGTCAGTAAACCGTCATTTACTCTTTTTGAGATCCTGGTTGCTTCGAGCCTAATGACTGCCTCTAGATGGAGAGTGTCGTGACGGAGCGTCTGCAACAAAAGGAAAACGAGCTGATTGCTAGATACGATGAGCGTTTACGAAATTATCAAGAGCGGTAGATATACTTGGCTACTTGAAGACTCGATCCTATTCTCAGAGTATCAGGCTGACCACGTTCTCACCGTTTGTTTAGCGAGGTGGATTTACAGAAGCAGTTGACCAGCCTGCGCGCCCAATTGACGGACCTTCACTCCTCGAATGAGAATACACAAGCTCGACTCGCTGATGCTAGCCAACGACTAGGTAAGGCAATGTTATTGTTACCTTGAAAGATGTAAATCTATCCTCTGCGTTTTTAGATCAAGACACGGTCGCGAAGTTACTTGAGCTAGACTTTGTCGTTGCGGAACTTCAAAGGGCAAACGAGCGTGTGGCCACCGTTGAAAATAGAAACGAGACGTTACGCAGCGCAATTGAGAGAGCCAAAAGCGAATCTGGCGAAACCGAACTGTATGCATCAGGTATTCCTCCATTCCGTGTTCTGACCTAAGGTTCTCATGAGCGTCACCATAGCATTCAACAACTCCGCAAACAAATACAAGATTTGGAAACCGAAGTTGGTCGCATAATTGAACTCAACGAAGGTTTGAAAAGGGACAAGCTAGACGGAGAAGAGAAGCATCGTAAACAAGACGAAAGCCTCTCACGAGCTCTCACGATTGCGAATCGAGAAATAGATCACCTTCGTGAGAAACTTGACCAGTTTCAAGACTATGATGAAGTGAAAAGGGAATTAGAAATCATGAAAGTAGGTCATATCGTGAAGAAGGTCTTTTGTCTTGTTAGCTCTAACGATGGATTGTTCAGTACGTAGAGTTCGGAAATGCGGATGCAGATATCGATGTATCGGACAACATACATTTGCCAAACCCCAATGCCAATAAATCTAACTCCGAATTAGGAAATTCTCTGGAAAGTCTTTTGTCTCAATCCAACAAGAGACTGCAGGAAGAGAATGCGAAGCTGAGGGTATGTAGATTGCTCTATGCAGATGCGTGAAACCCGAGCTACAATACAATTCCTCTCTTTCTCAGGTCGCAAATGAAGAATATTACACACGCAACCACCAATTGAATATATCTTTGACGAATGCTCAGAACGAAATTGCCTGTCAGTCGACTCTAATACAGAAATTGGAGAACGACTTGGATCAGATTCAGATGAACGGAAAACCACTTGCAATCGCCGGAGGTGAAAGTTCCAAATTTGGCAGCGACTGGGGAGATGGGGTGAATCCTCTTTATGGCAAGGATGCAGAAAGTCTTCACGACAAAACTGGTCTGGCTATACTCAGTCTTCGGGGACGTTCTAATCAAGTAAGCATAACCTGGGTATTACGCCTCTTCTACATGTTTCATGATGTGGAACATTCTTGTCCTAGCATTCAACTCAAGGGCCGATTCAAGCGATAGCAAGCGAAAGCACTGCCTCTTCTGAGGGCGACAGGTCGATTCTACCTATTGTGACCGGCCAGAGGGATCGTTTCCGGCGCAGGAATGCGGAGTTGGAAGAGGTAAGGAGTCCCAAAATAACTGTGTATCCTCTGTATACCTAGTTATTTTTCGTGCCAACATAACTGACAACTAATCACTACATGCGCGCATATCGCAGGAACTGCGAAAGCAATCTTCAAGTATTTCGGATTTACGTGCTGAAATGAAAACGTTACAGCTGGATAATCTCAAGCTATACGAAAAAGTGCGATACATGCAATCGTATCGGACGGACGCGTCTATTGGTTCACCAGATGTCCTGGTGGCACTGGGTGTTGACAATCAGGCGACTTCGCTTGCTACAAGCGAGCTAGTGGGTCGTAATTTTCCTACGCGAAGCAGGGAGGAGGATATCGGCAAATATAAAGACAAATATGAGCAGAGTATGAACCCTTTCGAGGCATTCCGTGGCAGGGTAAGTGTCTTCCGGACATCGTCACCGTTTGCGTTAACAAAAATTGGATCTATTTTAGGAGGCTCAAAGGGCTGTACATGCTTTGAATCCCCTCGAACGTGCAGTGTTCGCTCTGACTCGCAAAGTGGTGAGCAACAAACGGGCGCGAAATGCTTTCATCTTGTACGCTATTGCAATAGTAAGTGCAACCCTACCCTCTCTACCTCCCTGGTACTGAACTGAAGTGCTGGGAAAATGTCGACATCAACTTTGCATAGCACGTTTTGTTCCTGTACTTGATGATTCACTGCAACAATGCACCTGGGCAAGATATCATCGATGTCGAACCCGCAATAAGCCCTACACGTAATTGAAAGATTCTCGTTGCCTGGTGTGGGCATGTCGCAGGGGCTGCGAAGTTGTGGTTGTACCTAGATAAAGATCGCAAATGCGACGTGGAAGAGGCAGGACACACCCTAATGACATAGCCTTCTCTAGCATAATCTAGCGCAGGCATGGTTTCGGAATGATAGGGCAATTTACAGAAACATGGCACTTTCGTAGCCTGAGAGCACAGACCGGACCTGAAGCGCGAGGCGCAAGTGTCCGTAAGTGCATGTGGGGCAACGCCGGGGAAGGCCGCGAAGCGGTCGAGCTTTAGCTCGGTCCGAGTTAACGAGGGCTTGATTAGGCACAGCTGCCAAAATCTTCGAATTTTGTATGGAGGTCACGCATGCGTGCGTGATAGCAAATTAGACAGTCGGACGTACTATCGTATCCTGTTTCTGTATGCCAATCCCGTCAATTCCTATGCGATATGCACATTTTCCAACGCGTTTCATAGGGCCTCCGCTCTGCCATGATGGTGGCTTTCGACGAGGACGCTCTAAAACGCGTCTGTCGAACTCAAACCGGTCACACCCCACACCCTTTCCAAATCGCCGCTACTCAAGCTCTTTAAGAACGCCACGACACCATTCTGATTGCAGCGACTGGGTCAGGGAAATCTCTGCTGTTTAGACTGCCGTTCATGATGCCAGATATGGGAGAGCAAGCGATGATGATTGTTATCACGCCGCTGAAGGCACTACAAGTGGAAAAAAATGTCCAGGTAGGCTCCCTCCTATCTTGGGCTCTCGCGGACTAACTCAGGTCATCATCGATAATGATGAGAAAGGCATCTATCTAAACGCCGAGAGCAAGACTTAAAAACTGCTCGATAGTATCAGAGCGAAGAGCTATACGAGAGCCCACATGGGGCCAAAACAACTGCAGTGTAGAGATCTGTCGCGGGCAAGTGATCTATATTACGTAAGTACGTTATATAGCGCTGCTATTGTATGAGGGCACTAGCACTAGTTATCAAATGGCTTATTACTTAAGACGATAGTCGTTATTACCGAAGGTGGAAGACGAAGGGTAGCTAATCCTGAGAAAGTCTTGCACTCACGGTAGCTTCTTTATTAAGGGTAAATCAAAGGGTGAATTATAAGTCATGTAGCTATTCATGGTTCAACTGTAAGATCTGTCCCATTATATAGTTATCTGGGCTAGCTGATAGAGTTAGGTGCTTCAATGCTACATGGTTCAAGGAAGCAAGTAGTTCGGAAGCTCTTCACGTTCGGCTGCTTCAAAGAAGCATACAGACTTGAAGTTACAACGGGAACTGTGCTTCAGATTTAGCTGCTTCCCTGAAGCTAGGTAACTTGAAGCATCACTTTAGTAAGCGTTGATGACAGAGCAGATTGATGACGAGTGATGTCATCAAGTACTAGTGTGTACATACTAACAACGAAGGTGGTTCTCTACAGCATTCGTGATCATGTCTTTTCGGGCTGGGGAACCGATGAAGCCCAATCTCTGGCAGTAAAGCATTATAGTTCTAGCCAAATCGTCATCGAGCTTTCTGTTGACGGCTGTTCTGCCGAATCTTGACTTGTTCTTTCCTTCCAATCGCCGCGATAAGGTGCTCGGACTGACTCCAGCGGCTCTGGCTACCGATCGAATGCTCGTATTCTGTTCCGAAGCCCTTCTTCGCTGCTATTCCTCCATTACTGCCGTTACTTTGTCGTCGGTCTGCTCTACCGCAGATTTCGATTTGCTGATTCCGGGTGGTGCCATTTCCGCTCGAACTTTTAATAAACCGAAGTAAGGCTTCTCGTTACGTGGATTTACAGGCTTGCCAAAAGTAGAGAAGTGTTTGAATCTTACATTGTGCCAAAACAGCGAGGGCTTTTCAACATATGAAGATCAGAATCGCTCAACCGCGCGTGCACTGAGCTGGGAGGGTCCTAGTACGTGTGCTAGGGCCCTTTCGCGCGCTTGCGCTCCGAAAGTCAGTCGCATTGATGCGGACTGACCGTTGGGGCCTGGTATAAGCTGGGATTCTGGTTCAGTTGTAATAGCCTCTTATGAACTTGAGACACCCTTTGACTTACCCTTAATAAAGAAGCTACCTTGAGTGCAAGACTTTCTCAGGATTAGCTACCCTTCGTCTTCCACCTTCGGTAATAATGACTATCGTCTTAAGTAATAAGCCATGTGATTTTTAGGCAACGTTATTGATCTGAACCCTCTTGTGTCTCAATTCGGCACGAGCTCACCTTCAATACTCGCAGTTGACTCTTCATCGACCCCATACCCTGTCTGATGCCGCACCTCGTCCGCAACCGCAGATACCCTCTGCAAGATTAGCTCGATCTATATTGAACAGCATCAGGTGTCCATCAGGCTGGCGCCAGTCTTGTTGAAATAGAAGTGGATCTTATTTTTTCGATTAAGGATTCCGTTGTCCTCTCTGCCATGCCCAGGGTTCGCATGAGCTCCTGCAAGGGTGCCAGCATTTGGCGCTTTCTAGGAACATCGGCAATCTTCTAAGACGGCAGCTGCTCGGGAACAGCGAGAAACGTAACCAACATATCCTCCGCAGAAAGTCCGCCTCCCTGTCGACCAGCGATCCCAAAGTCCAACGCATATTGAGGCGGACGGAGAGCGGATAGGCCGGCAGTCGCAATGGCGGCCTGAATAGTTGGAGCGGGGGCGGGAGTCTCCCTTCTGTCGGGGAACGATGCTCGATAATGTCCTGCAATATCGAATTAACACCTGCTTGTGCGCTGCTGGCTGTCAATAATGACGCGGACTGAGCCAACCCCGATACATTGGTGATAGGCGTAGAGCTGCCGAAGACGTCATCGGTTGCTGCAACGTCAATTTCATTCACAATTGTGGGTCTCGCTACCTCGTCTCTCCCACCTCTCCCTACCCGTCCTCTTCCATGCCCTCGCCCTCGACCCCCCCCCTCTACCATTTGCTGCCGTCATCTCTTCTACCCTCTGAGCGGCAGCAGCGGCAGCCAGCTCCTCAGCTCTGGTCTCCGTACGGCAACGCCGGCAATCGACTTGCCTTTCCCTGTTCCTCCTTTTCTTATACTCGTCAGGGGTTTCCCTCGGTTCCATATCTCTTGACAGACGAAAGCGATGGTGCTAGTTTGTTGTGAGATGAAGGTGGAGAGGAGATCTGAAGTGCGTGTCGCAAACTGGGAAGCTTCCTTGTCCAACTCCCAAGCTAAATCAGCGCAATCGATCAGAATCCGAATGAAGGTCTTATGACATTCCCCTGCCTTCTGACCCCCCGCTTTGACTCGAACCGGAGAGGAGGTTAGCACCGTCTCCGCCCACGAAGTCTTCCATGTCTATAGGGGCGCTGGATTAGCTCATTTTTCCAGTCGATAGATTCAGATGCTGCTCTCCTATCCTCGCCCGACCGCGAACCAAGCAAGCTGGCCCGTGCAGCCGCATCTCCTGTCGTGAGCAGAAAAGCAAGAGAAGCCGGATTAGGGAGTCCGTTCTCTGCTTTAGCTTGTCGCCAACTCACTGGAAAGGTATAAGGTCAGGAAGACGGCGGAGCACAAGGGGAGAAGAGGTTCTGCATATCGAGGCTCGTTTTAGTTGACAAGTTGGGTGTCTTCGTATTTCCATCACAGTTGTTACCTGAGGGGGCGATAACTTGTGACGGGGTCAAGTAACAGCTCATATGACGAATGTAGTCGAGAAAGCCTGCCGAGCTGTCCTCGCCTAAAATTCACCATGTGGCCCGATTGTCTAGAAATTGCAATTTGGGCAACTGTTACAGCTCTGTTACAGCTCCTTTTGTTAACTTTGAACTCCTCTAATCTCTGAAACTGACAGGTAAGTCATGACTTATTTTAGTCAGACTATATATACTTATGAAGACATTCAATCTGTAAATCTAACAGGTATCGGCCCAGTTCTCGAAATCATCTATCGCAACTAGGGTCAAGATTAAACACAATGTCTGAAACCGACTCAGAGGATACCAAGACACCACGGTCCGCATCAACAAGTTGAAGGGAAATCGGAGCTATGCCGTATGGTCTCGGAATGTCATTGCTCACCTCATGAGCAAAGGCCTTTTGGAGGCGCTTACCGTTGTTATTTCTTCCGACATCATCGACAAAGACAAAACGGTCGGTACAAAAGCTCAAGACATTCGCAAAGTCCAGAATGCCTGGTCAGAGATTTACCTTACACTTGCGGACGACATACAAGGTGCACTGTCACCTGCCGCCGCTGATGCGTTCAACCCAGACGCGATGTTGCTTTGGAACGAATTGAAAGCTCCATATGGTGCTTCAACTTTTCAGGAACTAGCTAGTCGGATGGAGACGTTTTGGGGTATGAATCAGAGAGGATGAGGACCCTATTCGAGGCCTGTCGTCATTAAAGTCAGCCTACTCTGAGGTAATCAACACTGAAAGGTCGCGTTCGATACCATGCTTTTCACCATTGCAATGTTGCGAACGTTACTGTCGGAAGTCGAACGACTTTAAGTACCACGTCACTGGGAAGCGCTTGAGCAACGCTTTTCTTACGGTTAAGATGCAGAACTTCACAGGATACTGGACTCTGTGACACTCTGCAGCAATATATATAGTTAGCTGAATTCATCCTTATATCTTTGGCGACAACACCTGTTAGATCAGACGTTTTATCTCTGAATCTAACAGGTAAGTGGCTACTAAATGTATTGTAGCTATATATACTTATTAGACGTTTTATCTTCGAATCTAACAGTTACCATCTTCATACGATCCACTTGTCCAAAGTCTATATCAACAACCCAGTCTCACTCCAAAAATTATCTTTACTCACGTTCAAACCGAATACAATCGTCGAATCAATGCTGGAGAATCCGCTTCAGCTGTGGCAGCCAAACACAAGAACTTCGAACGTCGCAACGACGATAGTGCTAAACCCAAGGAATGGTGTGATTAGCACAAAGAAAACTTCAGCCACACTTCTGCTGTGTCGGAATGAACGACCTTCATCGCACGTGACAGCTCTTGACCACACGTGACGGTTTGACTTTTCACTCTATTTTTCGGTTATCACTTCTTACCGCTTATTTATATAAAGCTCACACTATTGTTTAGAGGCACAAACATCAACCTGTTAGATTCAAGCATTATATCTATACTTGAATCTAACAGGTGAGTCTTCTTTGTATTAATTGTTTCTTTAACATATTTCTGACACCTGGTTTGATTTCAACAGTCTTGTTGAATCTGACAGGTAAGCTATTGTAACCGCTGCTTCGCTGTATATATATATAAAGCATTATATCTATACTTGAATCTAACAGTCTTGTTGAATCTGACAGGTTATGGGCCCAGGTCTCTACAGACGACTACTACCAATCAATTCAACTTACTACCAGGCCCCAACGGTCAGTACGCATCAATGCGACTGACTTTCGGAGCGCAAGCGCGCGAAAGGGCCCTAGTCAACGAACTAGGGCCCTCCCGGCCGTGTGCAACGGCAGCCGATTTACCACCCGTGTGCAACGCGCGATCGGTCCTCTTTCTTACCTTGATTTACAATATGCATGAACTTTGAGCTTCTGTAACTATATAATTTCTTATCAAGGGTTTCTTATATGAACGGATCGTCTTCCTCGTCCCCAGCACCGAGTCCCGGCTCATCCCAGTCGTCTTCAGCCTCATCCTCGAACTCCCAATCACTCGCCAAACTAGCTTCCACTGCACCGTCTGGTGTATTCTGAGGTCTATCAGCATTGGTCCGATACCACTCCTCGTAATGGCTGGATCGCTGGAGTGTTTTCCAGTGGATATAGCCCGGGTTGAGAACCGGATCGATGTGATCAGGAATAGCTGGTAAGCCCTGTTGCTTTCGCTTCTTGTTATCGGCAGCGATGAGTTTATTCCGTTTTGCATGACGTCGTTTTTCTGCCTTTTCCTCCTTTTCAGCTTCTACTCCTTCCCTCGCTCGCTTCATCCTTTTCGCATCCTCGATGGTGATCACGCCTCCAGTCTGAATCACCCTGTTCGCCATAGCCTGTCGTTTCCTGCGTTCGGCGATGATGGGAGAGTTGTCATGCGCATTTTGAGCGATGAGGTCGCCGGCGAGGATGAGCTGTTTGCAGCCTTTCAATAACCGTTCTGTAGTAGGTGATAGCTGCCCCGTGCGCTCTACCTCATGTCTTTTCACCTTGTCACTCATTCTCCTGAACTCGTTATAGTTGGTGGGCTCGAACGGATCAGAAGATGGGTGTTGGATTTCATCAGACTCTAATGCTAGGACTGATGCAAGGGTAAGCATCTTCTTATATGACTTAAACGGCGAGCGTACCTTCATCATCTTTGTCATCCCCATCTTCATGGTCAGAGCCATCTAGACTCTCGGCTTCTGGCCTGTCCCAAGGTGCCCAGCCACTTTTGTTTTGACCATTCAACAATCGAGTATTATCTTCCTTCCATGCACATTGTTCCATTCTGGTCATTCGCTTCCAGTACCTTGGCAAGGGTTGCGCAGCGGGTGTGTAAGGAGGAAGAACACCACCGGTAGTGGTCAGATCTTTCTTGATCTTTGCAATCACGAGGTCGGGATTGAATGGATGAATTCCTGTAAGTCGGAAAGCGCTCTTGATTGTGTTGCTTTTCATTGTCTTCTTTCGAATGTCATTCAAGCTGGCGAGAAATTCCACCTTATTGAAAGTGGTAGCGCCGCTGCGAGAGGCAAGGTCGACAGCACTTTTGTGATAGATCTTCATCGGCCCGAAGATGGTGACGTCGAGCGGTTGTAACGCATGTTTGGAATGCGGTGGCAAACATAGCAACAATATTCTGTTGGCATCCGCGTATTCAATGAATTCTCGAGTCAAGTGGCTGCCATGTCCGTCCATCAAGAGAAGGCGATGTGTACCACGAACCCTGTTGCCTTTTGTATTGAAATCAAAGTGATATAGCCACTTCAACGCCAATTCATCGTTGGAATAACCCGTTTTGCTCGTCGCAATTTTACCACCAGAAGGTAAATCATTGTCAATGAACTTCTCGAATATTCTACTGCCAGGCACTATGATAAAGGGCGGTTAACATGTGCCTCCAGCGCTGACGCACTCAATAACTGTAACCAGTTTACGATCGCCCGCCGTAGGTGCCCATGCTGGCTTGACACCTTCCAGAGTCACAATCCACTGACTACCACCGACCCCTACTCCAAAGCCGCATTCATCCATATTGTATATGTCGTGAGGGTCGACTCCATACTTGGTGATGAGGTTGCCCAAAGCTGTGAAGTATCTCTCGAAGATCTCGGGATTGCTTGAAGCAAGGCGGTTCAGTTCTTTTGGGGTTGTCTTTCGGACTTGGAATTCGGGATGGTCATTCAGGAAGCGCCCAGTCCACTTCTTCCCAATATGAACGAATTTCAGGCCTAGTCATTGTTTGCTTAGCTAGCAATTGTCTGGCGGCCTGGGTACTCATGTCTTTTCGCGCCGGCGATCCGATGAAGTCGAGACGTTGACAGTACAGGACGATCGTTTTCGATAGGTCGTCGTTCAGTTTACGATTTACAGGTTTTTGTGCAAACTTCGACCCCGTCTTTTCCTTCAGGCGTCTACAAAGAATGCTGGGACTCACTCCGTACTTTCTGGCAATTGGTGATTTGCTAACCTTTTTGTCACCAGCTTCCTCTCGTTCTCGGTATTCCGCAACTGCTTTATTCACCTTCTCATCGGTCAGTTGTGTGACGGTTTTCGTTCTGACGAGCTGACGTTTTCGCATGACGGGAGGCGTGATAGCGACGAATGATATATCGATTTATGTTCTCTAACACTGCAAAGTTGAAGATATTAGAGTTCTTTGAGAACGACAAGTACAACTGCCAAGAGCGGCGAATGAAACCGATCGCGCGTTGCACACGGATGGTAAATCGGGTGCCGTTGCACACGGCCGGGAGGGCCCTAGTTCGTTGACTAGGGCCCTTTCGCGCGCTTGCGCTCCGAAAGTCAGTCGCATTGATGCGTACTGACCGTTGGGGCCTGGTACCAACAACATTGCGTTTAACATGTCCGATTCTGAACACGAATACTCCAAGACCAACGTCCGCATTTCCAAGTTGAAAGGCAGTCAAAACTATGTTTCATGGTCTCGCAACATCGTCGCTCATCTTATGAGTAAAGGTCTACTTCGCTTCCTAGTGGCGCCTCTGCCGCCCCCTGATTCTGCTCCGCCTCTATCACCTACTGCTAAAGTCGCATCCGTGTCATTGTCCGATGGCCGCAAGATGTCCAACACATGGTCGGAGATCTTTTTGACTCTGTGCGATGACGTTCAAGGTGCTCTTTCTCCTGCGTCGGCCGACCCATTTCAACCTAATCCTCTACTCTTGTGGGAAGAACTCAAGTCGACGTACGGCGCCTCAACATTTCAAGAGCTGGCTAGCAGGATGGAGGTAATCTGAGGAACTCGCATTAACGAGGACGAGGATCCAGTTAAGGCTCTTTCACTCTTGAAGTCGACCTACGCAGAGGTTGCCAGCAGTGGTAAAGTCTCTTTCGATACGACTCTATTTACTATTGCAATGCTTCGAACTTTACCGCCGTCGTACAACCCATTGGTACAAGGTCTCTATCATCAGCCCAACCTCACTCCAGAATTAATCTTTACTCATGTGCAAACCGAGCACCATCGACGAGTCAATTCAGGTGAGGCTTCTTCAGCCCTTGCTGCAAAACACCAAGGCCATCAGGATCGTGGTCGACGAGGTGGTGATAACGTAGCAAAAGGCAAATGGTGCGACTGGCACAAGAATAATTCGAGCCACGTCACAGCGGAATGCAAAGTGCTGGCATCTCGAAGAAAAGAACAACACCCAAGTCGTGAGCACTCACATGCCAATGTCACTACTACTATATCCAGTGACGACGCGATCGATACACACTACGAAGCTTCAGCAGCAATAGCTATGGCTCACGTGGTTCGGTCCTCCAATAAGGACACCTATTTTGTTGACTCCGGTGCAACAGATCACATGGTTTATTCGAACGAACGTTTCTCGGATCCAGTTCCTTTTCGGCAACAAGTGATTGTTGGAGGGGGTGCGTCGTTATGGTCTACCCACAAGGGGGTATTGCTTCTAGACGGCGACGTTATCCTCCACAATGTTCTTTTGGTTCCAACCCTCGGTTGCAATCTTCTTTCGGTTCAGAAGTTTATTAACGCCGTTTTTGCAGTCAATTTCACCAGAGACGGATGTTCAATCAGCAAAGAAGGGAAACAAGTCGCAAACGCGCCTCATCGTTCCGGTCTTTACACTTTACGGGCAAGTAACTCATCTTCTTCAGCGCTCATCACTCAGAGAACTGACCTGCTCATTCACTCGCATCATAGATTGGGTCACCTCAATTTTCGTGAAGTCTTTCGAATGGGCAGTGAGGGGCTTCTGGATGGGAACTGGACAGATGTAACAGATCAAGACCTCACATATGCATTCTGTGGAAATTGTGTTCTTGGAAAAGGCAAACGCCTTGTTAGCCGTCCTTCATCGATAAGAGCTTCTGAGCCGAACGGTCTCGTGCACATCGATATTTGAGGACCTGCGAGAACAGCCTCGATGGGCGGCAATCGATACTTTCTGACATGTTACGATGACCACACGAAGCATATCAAGCTTTACATGCTAAAGCAGAAATCCGATGCATTTCAGGCATTCGAAGACTACATCAAATTAGTCGGTAATCAATGCAACACAACAATCAAAAGGGTACGGATGGATAATGGCGGTGAATTTATATCGTCACGCTTTCAACGTCTTCTTGCAAATCACGGCATTATTCCAACCTACCTACCTCCGAATGCTCATGCGCAAAACGGTAGAGTTGAACGACAACATCTCACGATTTTAAACCTCGTCAGAACACTTCTGGCGGATTCGCAACTACCAGCGAACTTCTGGGCAGAAACAGTCTTCTACGCCGTCTATGTTCGAAACCGAGTCCCAAATGTGCAAACTCACGAGCGTCCGTATGTATCGTGGAGTCAAAAACCTTTCAACCATTCTATATTGCAGCCGTTCGAGTTTAAACTTTACTTCAGAGACCATTTGGAGAAAGACAAGCTCAAACCACGCTATCGTCAAGGTCTATTGCTGGGATGGCGAGAAGACAACCCATCTTTCGTCAGATACTGGGATCCGCTGAAGAAAACAGTCAATTACTCAAGAGACGTTGTCTATGCACCGCCGCGACCCAAATTCATCAGTGGAAGAGTAGTACATAGACTCCCGATAAGTTCGCAGAATTCGACGACGGGAGCCGGTACGGTATTATTGCCATCCGCAACTGATTGGCAAAACAAAGCTGTGGTTGTTCCAAAGACACCTAACCCCAGCTGCAGCGACATCTGAATTGACAACCTAGTCCTTACAGCTCTGAGGGCTTACAGACGCCTTCCCCATCTCCTCGAAATAGCTGCACAACCCTTCTCAGGCGATCGTTCTTACTCACCTGATCCGCTCGACGCTTATCAGGAGGATCTTTTCTGGTTGTCTATTCCGGGGGCGAACTCTGATACGTTTTCAGAGAATGACACCATCTCGTCAGAAGATGTGTTGGCGCATTCAAGCCCAACAGACTTACTTGTGCAAAAGCTGCAAACAATACACGCGTATATTGCATATTCCGGAACTCCCAACTCGTATAAAGAAGCTAGAAACTCTGGTCAATGGGAACATTGGAAGCAGGCTAATGAAGACGAGCTTCAGAAGCTGAACAAATACAAAGTTTGCGTCGTCAAGCCTCGTACTGCGGATATGCACGTTCTTAAAGCTCTTTGGGTGTTCACGCGGAAGATAGATGGCAACACAGGACAGGTATCAGCATTCAAGGCGAGATGGGTCGCCAAAGGCTACGCTCCGATCGAGGGAGTACATTTTAACGATATTCACGCATCCGTAGTTCATAAAGACTCGATACGAGTGCTATTGGGCTTAGTAGATTATCTCGACTTCGAATGCGACCAGATCGATATCCAAGCGGCATTCCTCAATGGAGAACTAGAAGAGACCATCCATCTTGAAGCGCCTGAGGGCAGCAACGTCCCTGCCGGACACGTTATTCAATTGTGCAAATCACTATACGGTTTAAAGCAGTCGCCTCGATGCTTCAATAAAGCGTTCGACTCCTGGATTAGGGATCAAGGTTTCTCTGCTTCCAGAGCCGATCCCTGTCTCTACATCTACAATAAAGCAGGAGAAACAATTCTCCTGTCAGTGCATGTCGACGATCAACTTATCGCCCCAAACTCTAGAAAGGCGCTGGACCTTTTTAAATCGAAGTTAAATGCAAGGTTCGAGTGCACTGACAACGAAGCTGTTAACTACTTTCTTGGATTCAATGTTCTGAGAGACCGCCCGCAGCGCAAGCTATTCATCAGTCAAGAATTCTACGTGGATTCGCTTCTAGAGCGCTTTGACATGACACAGTCTAATCCTGTAAAAACTCCGCTGCCATCTGGTTTCAAAATCGTTCAAGCTACCGACGAAGAACATGAGAAGGCCAAACACTTAGACTATCCAAAGATAGCTGGATCGATTCTCTATCTGTCAACTATCACCCGACCAGACATAGCTTATGCGGCAGATATGCTCGCTCGATATATCAGCAAATGGTCCATTGAACATTATAAAGCTGCCAAACACGTTTTGCGATACCTGCGAGGCACTTCCGACCTTTGTTTGATGTTTGACGCTGAGGCTGGTAAACGCATGTTTCTGGGATACGCCGATGCCGACTGGGGAGGATGTCAAGATACTAGAAGATCTACTACAGGTTATCTGTTCAAGACTTTTGGGGGCGTTACATCCTGGCGTGCTCGTCGTCGACCCACAGTCTCGCTGCCTGCTGTTGAGGCTGAATACTTGTCATGCGCAGACGCAGCAAAGCAGGCGATATGGCTTCGAAAACTTACTTGAAGACATTCGATATGCTCGATGTCATGAATGACTCCAGTCAGCATGCAGCATCACCTGACCTCCTGTCATCAGCTGACACTTGGCTTGTCGGCTGACGCGGACTTACGATAAGCCCGTGGTCGGCTGACATCAAAAGTGTCAGCCATCACTCATCGATCATTTCGTTATTTGCAATCCGCGCGCCGCGCGTCGTACGATTCTGTTCTGAAGTGATCGAAGTCGCAGGCGATCCTAATCACTGTCCTTTTCCGTGTAGTATATATAGCGAGCTTTCAGACTCGATTTCCCCCCGTCTTGTAATCCGTTTTGCTCTTCAGAGCAAGATCATATGTCAATACTATAGTCTTGTGTTTTCAACTATAGCCTAGTGGTTCGAACCCACTACCTTGTCATCAGTCTAAGCCGTAGTCCTGTTCTCCCTTGAGGTCGTTGCCGCTCCCAAGTGTTGAGTCTCAGCTCAACAGCCTCCCGTTCGTGACAAAAACCGCTTTAGTCTATATCGATGGTATTATCATTTACGGCAAAGACGTAGCCACCCACATCAACGACATTGGGACCATCTTAGGCCTAGTAGCCAAATCAGGGTTGACTTTGTCCCTAAAGAAGTGTCATCTCGCCTACCAGTCACTGACTGCACTGGGCCACACCGTCAGCAACTTAGGAATAGGAACAGTTGAAGGTACTATCAAAGCTGTGAAGGAGTTTCTTCAACCTCAGAACATAAAGCAGCTGCAGAGGTTTTTAGGACTCTGTGTTTACTACAGACGCTTGGTTAAGGACTTCGCCAAAATCGTCTCTCCCTTATACAACTTGCTAAAGAAAGACGTTCCCTACAAGTGGGACGAACAATGAACTAGCAACAATAGGGCTCGTACAGATCGAGGGAGCAGCAACCGGAGGGACATGTATACGGGCGTATCGGAGGTGGACACCCCGTAAGCCGCCCACACCCCTTCTCCTTCACCGCTTCTCCCACACTCCTTCACCCCCACGGCTCCAGCCCCACCTTCAACTCTCGTTGGTTGCTCAAGGATATACATTGCTGACCAACATACCACGCTCTTTCACCATGTCCTCGAACCGTTTCGACTCAAACGTTCCTACCGGTCATGCAGGACACACCACTTTGTGAGCTTTTGTCATCTCTTCGTTTCTCTTGACTCGCTTTAAACAAACCTTGCTGCCAGGTCCAAGGGAGGAGACTTCGCTCGTGCACCGCCAACGTCGCAGGTGTCGCCTCTTTGAGCTCTGAGGTACCAGTTCTTGACCTTGACGATCCTTCCCACCCCGACACTTCTTTCAAACCCGTACTCGGCGCTCCTCCCGAGTGGGACATTCCCCGTTCTCCGGGTTTTCTCGCATGGCACCAGGAGGCGTTGGGCAAGGGTGTGAGTACGGTGTGGCGCACCTCTGAACCGACTTCTCTTTAATGATTTGCGGCACCAGAACCTCGACAATGTGCTCTACCAGGCCCCAACGGTTAGTACGCATTAATGCGACTAACTTTCGGAGCGCAAGCGCGCGAAAGGGCCCTAGTCACGACTAGGGCCCTCCCAGCCAAACGCAACACTCGCGCGCCGATCACCCAAACGCAACGGTTTCGCGACATCTTCCTCTTCCACATTCTTCTTCATATTCGTTACATATCTGCTTCTTCCTTAATAGTGAACGTCCAAAAAACCAGCAATCTCATCCTCTTCATCGTCCGCTTCATTCACACTCTCTGGCGAACGGCTGCGTGCGTCGGATCCTACATTCCCAAGCCTTCGACTATCTTCGGCATGTTCCAGTTCCTGCTGTTGGTACCCGTCATACCATTCGCTATAGTGAGTTGATCTCTTCACTTCGTTCCAATCCATGTAATCGGGGTTGAGCGCAGGATCGACATCTGACGGTGGTTCTTCTCCTAGCGCGACCAGGCGTTCATTTGCTTTCGCGATCAGAGCATCCCTTTTTTTCTGTCGTCTTATCTCTGCTTTTTTCTCCTTTTCAACGTCGCCATCCTCCCGAGATTTCTTCATGCGTATGGCGTCAGCTATCGTGATTACGCCTCCTGTCTGGACAGCTCTGTTCGGCATGGCTTTCCGACGCTCCCTTTCTTGAGTTAACGCGGCGTTCTCGTATGCGAATTGAGTAGTGAGTTCTCCTGCCATTAACATTCGTTTAGCACCTTTCAAGGTCCTCTCTACAGTTGGAGACACGGTGCCGTTCTTCGCTCGTTGATGACGAATGATCTTGGCGCTGAAATGTTTAAACTCTTGATAGGTTGTAGGTGTACGAGGAGGCGAAGAGAAATGGAAGGGGAATTCGGTCTCAGAGCCCATAGCTTGCGAAAGCGGGTAACGTCACAATCTGTGAGCATTTGCGAATGAATAAAAGAGCTCACGTGGAGTGTTGACTCTAGAAAGTGACAGGGGTATAACCGAGCCGTTAGTTGATCGTCTGCTCGGAGGTGTACATTCAAAATCGCCTTCGCTATCATCGTTGTCGGTAGTGCCAAATGTCGTCGACTCGTCTTCAGGTCGATCCCATGGGGCGAAGCCAGACCTGGCATTTTCGTAATCTGGCCAACACCAAGGATCACGATCCATCTGCCAGCATTCTTTTTCCCAAACCGACATGTCATTCCAGTAGCGAGGTTTGTCCGGTTTTGCTGCTTCGTACGGAGGACGGATCCCGCCAGTTGCAGTAAGGTCCTTTGTGATCTTGTCGAGAATGAGATCTGGGTTTGATGGGACAATGCCAGTGAGTCGAAACGCACTACGTATTGTTTTCGGCTTTAGAGCGTTTTGCCGGATACTGGTCAAGCTCGCTAAGAATTCTACCTTGTTGAAATCTGTGCAACCTGTTCGATAGGCTATGTCAACCGCATTCTTATGCCACATCTTCATGGGGCCGAAGACTGTGACGTCCAAAGGTTGAAGAGCATGAGTAGAATGCGGTGGCAGACAAAGAAGTACGATGTTGTTTGCATCTGCATATTCGATGAATTCCCTCGTTAGATGACTCCCGTGGCCATCAAGCAGCAACAAGCGATGAGTGCCAGTTGTTTTGTTCTGTGTATGTTGGTTGAAGTGGAACAGCCATTTTAAGCCTAATCTGTCGTTGGAATAGCCACTCTCACTGGCAGCTATTCTACCTCCCTTGGGCAGATTGTTGTCCACAAATTTCTCCAGGATCCTTGAAGTAGGTACGATGATGAATGGCGGGATGACTGCCCCGCCAGCACTGATACATTCAACAACGGTGACTAGCTGGCGATTACCAGCTGTAGGGGTCCATGCAGGCTTACTACCTTCCAGAGTGACAGTCCATGTGCTGCCACCCACACCAACTCGAAATCCACACTCGTCCATGTTCCAGATATCGTTGTCGACGATTCCATGCTGTTTGCGAACTTTGTTCAGATTGTCGAAGTAGTCCTGGAATACCTGTGGCTCTGTGGATGCGAGCCTTTTGAGATCCTTCGGTGTCGTCTTCCGAACTTTGAACTCGGGGTGTGAACGCACAAACCGGCGAACCCAGTTCTTCCCGACCTCTGCCTGCTTTCTCCGACCGGTCTCCTCCTCTGAGTCGTCGTCCCGCAGTGTAGGTCTTCTTCCAATCATGCAGCCCTCCTTGCCTTCCAACTTCAGTAACTTTGCTGCAGCAGATTTGATCATGTCAAATCTCGCTGGATACCCGATATAGTCTAGTCTTTGGCAATACTGAATCATAGACTCCTCCATATCGTCGTCCAACTTCTTGTGCGTTGCCTTTTTACCGAATCTGGGACCGTGCTTTTCATTCAGCCGGCGGGATAACGTAGTATGGTCCACTTTCCAGTGTTGAGCAATCTTTCGTTGGCTCACTTTCTCTCCAGCGTTGACTTTCTCCCGGTAATCATTGACAGCGTTCTTTAACTTCTCGTCGACCAGCTCTGAGGAGGTTTTCGTTCGGGAGGTTCTGGGAGGCATTGTGCTTGGTGGATTGGCGCAAGTTGAAGCTGGATATATAGCGCAAACGGGAAATTTGGATGGTGCAGTTTCTGGCTACCTCTATGCATGTAATGATATTCTCTATGTACAACTCGTGACCGCCTGTAACCCGGTATGATGTGTAATCAAGATCTGTTATGCGATGCAATAACAACACGGATGCTATAATACCACTGCTGCTATAACACCACTGCTGCTATAACACCACCGCTGCTATAACACCAATGCTGTTGTAACACCACCGCTGCTATAACACCACTGCTGTTGTAACACCACCTTAGAGCCTGAATAGTTTATTTAGTGTCTCCTAGATAACCCAATAAGTATATAAGAGCTATGCTCGTTTGCCACTGTCTTGTAATTCAGATAAGAGAAGGAGGGAGGCAATATAGGATTAATTAATCAATACTATAACTTCAGTAATAAGGAGTCGCGACCTTACGTCATCAAGACACTGAGTTCTATTGACAAGCAGTTGCTAAGAAAGGTGAGTATTACATAACTACTGCGTAGCTCCGAGGCACTGGGAATCGTTAGGTAGCCGCTATTACATAAATACTCAGGTAAAGACTTCACAGCTTGGATCTTAGATCAAGTCGAAGTCTCCTTAGGGATAATAGCTTAGGCACTTAACAATGCAATACGTAAAACCGCAAAGCAATTTTGAATTTGTCACAACCGATGAACGCAATAGCGGCTCAAGCGTTGCGTTTGGGTGATCGGCGCGCGAGTGTTGCGTTTGGCTGGGAGGGCCCTAGTCGTGACTAGGGCCCTTTTCGCGCTTAGCTCCGAAAAGTGATCGCTCTGCGAAATCACCGTTGGGGCTTGGTAGTCCGACGCCTTTTCCAATACTCCCGAGGTATCCCGGGCACTAGCTCTAGTTCAGCCTGATCTAGATGTTCCGACCTTGATCCGTCTCCTCCAGCAGGCTCATGACGCAGGGGTTTTCAACATGCCTGAACAGGGTGACGGACCCGGTCCTTCTCGACCTGTCATCAATCATGCCGTACCCCCCGTCGACTTTCCTTTCGAGGCCATCACCGTGGAACCTACCCTGTTGTCCGACAAGAAGCCCGTTACAGGCGATGACGATCAACCCCAAGCCCTTACCATACGACTCGACTGTCGTGACCTCAACGATGTTCCTACTCTGCTTGGCGTCGGCGGCTACACCGGTGACGATACCGACCAATCTACTACCGCTGTCCAAGATGCCGATGACGACGATGTTACGCACGACGATATCTTCCGACATTTCTGGTCGCGCGACGGCAACCTTCGCTACTGGGTTATGGTTGGCGGCACTAGACTCCACGTCACGGCGGAACAGCTCGACGACCCAGTATACGGTGCCTGAGTTGCACTGTGGACTCAGTGGCAGCAAAGACAACCTGGCAAGATCAACGTGGATTGTATAAACCGCCACCTCCGACACATGGGACACGCCGGCTTTTTCCGCGAGATGTTGTGGCACCTTCTGCCTTCCCGAACTCGGCGTATGTTATACAGACTTCGAAAGGCAGGTAAATTAGACATGTTCTTCTTTTAGGTGCTGGACACCGAGGACGATGTCTTCTTCCGGGGACGGAGAAATTGTAGAGAACCACCTTCGTTGTTAGTATGTAGACACTAGTACTATAATGATGGGCTATTCGACGCTGATCAGCAAGAACAAGATGAGTCCGATGGGGTCAGCATTGAGAGTGGCGATGAGACATACGATGGTGAATTGTCAGCGTACCGTGAGGAGCCTTTGGTCTGGTATATGCGCACGAGGTCTGACTTGCTCGGGTTTTGTCAGTCGCTAGATGCACTACAGAAGAGGAACGGGTCGAATTGGTGGCCCAAGCAATTCTATCAACGCGGCTGTCACAAGAAGATCATGACAAACTCCAAAGCATGCCAGGAACTCACTTTGACGAAGAGACCTTCATATCGGAACACCGCATCTGTCAAGGACTGAGCAAGGAGACAGGTATGGGAGCAAGCCTGATTGGCTGCTGCTCCAACGAGTGTATGGCATTTACCGGAAGGCACTCAGGATGTCATGAACATGACAGGACACTTTCGTCGTAGTCTCCGCTTTAGCTTATATGGACTTGTTACCTTCGATCTCCGCCTCTGATTATCAATCTTTCCCATACTCGGTGTCACCTAGGACGGTGCGACAACAGCGCGGTGCGTCATCAGCACACGGGATGAACAGCGCACGGGACGAACAGCGCAGCCTCCACTTTCGCCACCGAATCCTCCCTAGGGCCCTAGGGCGCCCTAGGGCTGCCCAGTAACTCAGATATCTATATGAGGCAAGCTTCCTGAATGAATTTGCCACCCAGTTGTATTCCCTTTTTGCTCCTTAGAGCAAGATCATATGTCAAGACTTGTATTATCTAATCAGCAATCAAATCACGTGGTTCGATCCCACCCCTGTCAGAGTTCTTAGTTGAGGCTGGTGTCTGCCATCAAGCCCTCACCCATCTCTGACACAAAATGCGTTAATTATTGTCTGTGTAAACGTCCCCGTTGGCGGATGGTAAGCCATCTCCGCTGATGCTCTTACGCTGTTCGGCCCTTGATTCGGGAAACATCTTAGGATTCGAATGGTCAACGGAAACCGTTTCAAAGCTTCATTTACATCTCGCCCGTGCACCGCTTGCGAGCTATGTGGAGAGATCGAATGATGTCTTAACGCCTTCTGTACAGAACGAGAAGACTCCACGACCCCCGGCTCCTCGAAGACATATTCGATGGCAGCCATTTCCAGGAAATGCAGCACCGAAACGTCTCTTGGAACGGAGTCGAAGCCCGACCTAGTCACAAATACTTTGAAGAGGAGACCGACGTTATTCTCGGACTTGGAACCGACGGCATTCCACTATTCTCTCGCAGCCCAGTGGACTGCTGGCCTTTGCTATTGACAAACTATTCCATGCCGGATTACCTGAGAAGTCACAAAGAACATCTGATCTGTTGCGGACTTATACCAGGTGAGGCTTGCGCTTTGTCAGATCTCCGAGTTTCTTTCCTTTATCAATAGAATCTCTCTCTTTGGCAGGCAGGAAGGACAAACGTTTCTCCAACGCTGCAAATGACAAAACAACGTTCATGATGGATACGTATTTGCAACGTCTCGTGGACGATTTGCACAAGCTCGCGACTGATGGATTGAAGGCCGTTCGTTGGAAAGAAGGGAATTTGGTAGCCTTCACGATGAGAGCGCATCTGTTGATAGTAACTGGCGATATGCCGGCCGTCTCTAAAGTAAGCGATCCACCCTAATTATGACCTTCAGCTGCGATGTTTTTTGAATCATCGTCATAATTGCACATCCAGGTCATGCACCTCAAAGGGATAAATGCCAAGGCCCCTTGTCTTTGCTGCCCCCACCAATCCACTCCGAGCTCTCATAGTCGAACGACTACATACTACCCTACCCACGCAAAGGGAGCTATTGAAGCGGATATTTCCCGTTATCTTGATCTACCATTGCGGGATAACAATGAAACAAAACCAACAGCTGACTGGATCGCCAATCGCCAAGGCCCCAACATCAGAGCACATGTACAGCGCGAGACGGGTATCAATGGCCAGGTTGAAGGTTTGCACCCATATTCACTTCGTTTGGTGTCTGACTGTGCTGCCTATAGTCCAATCTTTCGGAGATTGACTCGCTGTCCTTCCCTTGGTCATTCCCCATTGATATCATGCACGTTCTATTCCAGAACATCCTGAAGGCTTTTCTTTCTGTGTGTGCCGGAACGTACAAGATGGGGAACATTACCGACGGCAATCAAGAGCGTTTGAACCACGACTTTGTGATAGGGAACCGTACTGCTAGCTGGAAGGCAATGTCTAGGGAGGTCGCCGGATCCAATAGGTTGACCCCGTCCAAGATAGAGTCTCGTGTTCAAGATCTCGATGCGAGGGGCTGGTAGACGGCGGAGACACATTCTTACTTTCTGCTGTTCCTCGGCCCCATCGTCCTCAAGGATCGGCTTCCAAAAGCATATTTCGTTCATTTTCTACATCTTTCGGACATCGCTCGCACCAGTACCAAGATTGAAATCTCGAGGAAGGAGCTCGATGGATTGCGTCGGAAGATCGCCCAATGGGTTTTGGATTACGAACGGTAAGCCCTGTTCCATGTGCGCCTCCGCTGAGAAGACACCGTACTGAATCTCAAGTGGACACGGACTCTACTGCCAGTACAAGCCCTCCCATCGTCCATTTTGCACGTCACCTATTCACACACGTTTGCACATCGTTGACTACATCTCCGCCCAGGGTCCTGCCTGTCGTTACTGGTGCTTTGCCTTAGAGAGATACGGTGGATGGTTAAAACGGGAGCTGAGTAGCAACCAACAGCCTATTGTGGCGTTAGGCAACGCGTGTTGAAGCAGGAAAGAGTGAGTCCAGAGTGAGGATTTGATATGTTAGCTAGATAACGCAGCTAATCACACGAAATCTCTAGATTTATCACGTCATGGCCGGCCTTTCGCCCCAAAACCGAGCGCTCATCGTCAACTGGGAGGCCGGGAGGGAAAAACGAAGCACCTGGAAGAGAACGCCATGTAAAATTGTTCAACCGGGTACCCGCCAGTTATAAACTTTAGGCTAACGTAGTTCGAGCCATACAACTATACCTGCAAGCGTGATCGTATAGTGTGAACCATTACCACCATCGAATGAATATCAATCAGGTACTACCAGCGCTGGTGAAAAGGCTGGAATTTGAGGTCTATGCAGCATGGAGATCCAGTGGAGATGATGGAAGGCAGCTTTACCGTACGGCGCAAACTAAGAGGAACAATACAAGGGATGCCAGCTGGACCTTGGTACGTTTGGTTCCTCCCCTTCCTCTTATACCATAGAAGCTTGCTGTTAAAAATACGTCGTCACCATTTTTATCGTTCAGTACGACCAAGCATATGACAAAAATGAACGATCCCACACGGGAATGGCGTCCTTCCAGCGTGTCGAGCAACTACAGTAGGGGCGAATCTTACATTGCATTGGGTTTACATGGCAGGAGACACCCGGTCATGGGTCGACCTCTATCGAAGTCGCGGTAGTACAATCCTGGGAGGTTGTCCCATGGCTTGATGGCGTAAATTTGGCGGAATTTGCTGACCGCCTTGGCGATTGACTAAAGAGATGTCACAGCTGCAGGTTATGGAGGTTAGGGCGCTGCGCCATGTGGCTGGTAGGGTACCTATTGATGGTTCAGATAAATGGGTAATATTTGAGACCTCACTAGGGCTACTTGTACCTGATATGGTTTAAGATAAAAAGAATAGATATTGGGTCGATGTCGCTTAGTGGAATCACCAAAAATGGTGTACAAGTGGTTACAACCATGTTTTCTGCCACCCTCACTGGCATTGTCACAAACCTGTACCTTCTTATACTGAACTTGGTATACTCAAATTGTGGGTTTGTCAAGCGTCTATGACCACTTTTTGCAAAGTGAGTCTATGACGCGGATCGCCGACCGAGTGCCAAGGAAGCGCGCCTAAAACGCTCATCGGTTCTCACATTGTAAAGGTGGAAAATATGCGAAAATTACAACCTATATTTACATTTACACAAACTATAAATGACCTTTACACTTTTCGCCAATCCTACCTCTTCACCGACCACGTTGGCGAGTTCTCTTAGACTACGCTTATTTTTCCATGATGAAGAAATATGAGTACGTAATGACATGGTCGCTCACGAAAAACTCCTCTTTATTGACGTCGATGGCTGCAAAAGGTCTCATTTCATCGCCAAGCTGGGTTAACCCCAAGCTGGCTGCGAGGAGAATCGAAACCGAAAACAACCTATGGGAGAAAACGCTCACAAAATAAGGGGTATATCCAGCGGTCGCTTCCCTTTGAGTCTTTCTTTTGTAGTTAGCCTCTATGCCGGGAATCGGAACTCTTAGCCACCGCGCACTGCTTCACGGCGCTACTATCTTGTTGAATTCTCAAAAAGAGATTGAACCGTCATGGGTGGAGGTTACAGAACCTTGCGACGGGGGAGATTGTTTCGCTGTTCAAAGTTGACGAGTGGTCATTGAGCCAATTACGGCTAACCTGCTCGCTAACGGTCCGCAACAGCTATTCCGCGCCTAACTGTGCCACGCGTCTTCTCCAGCTAATTTCGGACACTGGCTTCAAAACTGTTGTGGAACAGGGTCAAGTTAGCTGCCAAGTTTTCATTTGGACAACTTAAATGACAAATCCTTCTCGGCCGCAAAGGCTACCGGATTCGTTGCGGGGAAAGTCCCTTCCGGGTAATGTTGCAAGGCGTCCCAAGAGGGTGCAAGGATTTCTAAAAGTCAGTCAGTAGTCCGTTATGGGTAGGGTTCCGGTACAAGCCTCAAGTGGATTCGCTGTGGGGAAGTATGGCAGTACTTTCAGCGGTTGACAGCGCAGATCTGATGAGTCATTATGCTACAGCTCCTCGATGATATGCCGATCGCACTTCTCATTGCACAAGCTCTATATACTCACGCGCCACACACTCCGCCATTCACCGCTTAGCTGGGCCCCTCTTTCGTTCTCTCGGGAAGACAGGGGGTGCTTGTAGAATGGCTTTCGTCATGTTTCTAGCCTCTCCAGACTTGATCCCCAGTCGTTCGCGGTCACTAACCGATACTTTGTCAACAGTACATCCCAAGGATTTGTATATGTCCGTGACCCTAGAGCGCTTACTCAGTACGCCAGTCGATTCTGAACTTTACGCAGTGCCACTCACCGTTGACTCGTCAGCTGCAAATCAGATGCTGTAGCGTCGATATCCGCAGCCCAATTTTCAACCGCAAGCCTGATAGCAAATTGATAGGCCATCAGCTTATTCTCCATCGCAGGGGTGATGACGGGTCTATTTTAATCCAAGGTGAGCATGGTATGATGTAGTAGGACGAGGGCACGACGTACTTCGCCGAGCCTCTCGCTTGCTCTGTGAACCTTTGTACAAATCCGTCCAATATGACTGTAGGCACATGGTTCATCTTCTCTGGAAGAGAAGATAGATTGGCGAGCGCCCCCTTCATCTTCTGAAACTGCCGCATGCAAGAGATATAATAAAGCGCTCGCCTATGTGGTGTTCCCCTGAAGAATTAGCTGATAATAGCAGGAAGAATGTGCGAAAAGTTTGCTTACAGTAAAATGAGTTTATCTTCGGAAGGAAGCTCTAGTGACATCCGCATTTTTTGCTCTATCCAACGACTTGCACGGAACGGCAGCATATTCATGCGCTCTCGATCGCTCAAGGTTTTGTCTAATAGTGACTTCACGTCAATAGCGGAAGCTTCTTCCAGAGGGATAAGGACGTCGAGCGGATAAACTTTGCTGGGATCGGATGTGCTCATGTTGGGCAAAGGTATCAGAGGAGAAATTGCATTGCAATGACTTGCGGAATCTGTTGCTTCAAGCTAATGGCATCAGCGGAACAATGTCTGAAGACGTGACTGCTTCATTGGACCTACCTTCTGACGGCATAGACACCGCAGCGTCATCTATGTATTGCATCAAATGTTCCCTTACGCTTTCTTGAGCGCTTGCGTCAACCTTGTTTCGTTCGTTCGCTCGAATTCTGCTCTTGGCTTTTCTTGTTCCGAAAGCTTCACCGAGCTGGTCACGCTTCGTCATTCTGTGAGTGTCGGGTGCAAGAGCGGAGTTGAGCAGCATATCTGAAACTTTGGTCCGTTTGACTCTCTGTGCGAGTACATATGTCGGAATCGCGGGTTGGATGACCATTTGCCGAGTCGAGGGATCGTATATGACCGGTAAATACCTGTATGAGCCACGAACATACAAGTCTTTCTTGAGATGCAGCGGCCCTTGGGGCGTCTAGACCGACTTACTCGCAAGAAAATTGTTCATTTGCTCTGTCGGCTAGATCCTTATTAATACTGTAGTATTCCACATCATGCGTTTCGCATGCGATGACAGATTGTTGATCCGCTAGAGCTGCTTCGGTAGAACGTGGTTGATCACGCTCATAGATTTTGAACAGAGTACTGTTCGCGGGTCTTATGGCGGGGAAATTGACTGAAAGCAAGACGTTATTGATTTGTCCAAAAGAAGATCTGGCAAACACATACCGAAGGCAGGTCCGATCAAACTTGTTGGCGGGAGAACAGTCGTAAGAGCTGTGCGCTCCGGTTGCGCCTTTCGCTTCCGGGAAACGGCGGGGGCTGCAGATGAAGACATGGCTGGATCGAACGTGACGTTGGGTAGCCACGATGTTCCATTAGCCAAGTCGTCCAACGATTACGACCATCAGCTATCAACGGTGTCTGCAAGGCACGAAGCAGCTCACGAAGCGGAGCTGCGCGAACGTGACCGATAATTTGTGTGCGGAGCCGAGTGCTGGTTATGTAATCAAGGGCGCAGGTGGACAGGGTCGTCTCGTTTTCCGCTCGTCCTAGGGCTCCAAGCACGAGCTGAAGTGAGTTGTAGCTATTTGATTGCTTCCAGGCGGGACATCTGCAAAACATCCACCGATCCTTCTCCCTACTCGACCTGCCTATCGCTCTCTACATCATGGCCCGTCGTTTGGCAGTCGCAAGTCGTAGCAGGTTTGAGCTTCTGCAACAGGACGATCTAGAGCATAGCGAATCGGACGATGACGCCTATGTTCAACCAGATCCCACCTTGGCGCAGCCAATGGCGGCATTGCGGTAGGTCTCCCGCTTCATCCCTCCACGATCATCCCTAATCAAGCCCACGGAAATTCCAGGAATCCTTTAGCGACTCTTACTCCGGATGAAAAACCTCCCGTGCTCGGCGCAGAGCTCAAAGTAGACAACGCATCATTCGACGAGGGAGTAGGACTCTTACAGGATGCTTTGAAACAGGCAGAGATGCCTTTATCGGGTGCCGCAGATGTCCAATCTAGACATGGCTCGCATCGGACCCGAACCGAAGATGCAGCAGGGAGCAAAAAAGCCCATGCCCCGAATGCGTGAGTGCTGTTGAGCGTATATCAATGCCTTTATCCCGCATGCTGAAGTACGTGCACGGATAGCGGCAATGGAGTAAATCCAGAGACGTTGCAGTCCTCCGCGATATTGTATTCTCCTCCAACTTCGAACAAGGGCGTCAAATTTCAGGACGGACTTTCTCCTGGGGAAGGAAATGAGGGGGAGACTATTATACCAGGAGTCGATAAACATATTGGGGTAAAAGGTCAGAGGGCGACTGACCACAAACCGACTATCGTGAGAGACTCAAAGCATCGCAACCTTATTGAGCGTACCATCTGGACTTTCATCATGATCGGCGGTTTCATTAGTAAGTAGAGGGTATGGCGTTAGTAGCCAAATTTCTGACGCATACAGTTCTTTGAATTTCAGTTTTGCTTTGCATGGGCCATCCGTATATGATTCTGCTGGTCATGCTTTGCCAAACCCTCGTATATAAGGAGGTTACAGCTCTCTTTCAGTTGTCAAATCGTATGTGAAGCTGCCCATGTCTACGGCAGCCGTCTCTGATGATCGCTTCGTGCACCTTTAGATGGTGATACCAAAGGCGTCGTTAACGGAAGCTCCGTTAAAAGGGAAAGATGGAATAAAACCCTCAATTGGTAAGTCTCTGCTAGGTCTATCAGCCTGGGAATGGTATTAACGGAGCGTCGTGCACACAGGTATTTCTTTGTTGTGACCAATTACTTCTTGTATGGCGAAAGCATTATATATTATTTCAAGGTAAGCAGGCCCGACTTCGGTCATGCAGATGTCAATGCTCAGATACGCTTGTCTCCTTTCAGCATGTAGTATTCGTCGACGCGTTCTTTCTTCCATTTGCAAGGAACCATCGCTTCATTAGTTTCATGCTTTATGTCTTTGGTCGGTCCCCCTGTGTTGTGACAGTATATTCTCCTCTGACTTCTAGTTTACCCTGTAGGCTTTATGGCGTTTGTTGCGAATCTGCAGAAGCAGTATCTTCGACAACAATTTGCGTTGTTTTGTTGGGTACATATGACCCTGCTGGTCATCGTCGTGTCTAGGTAGGTGTCGTGCTCCTTCGTGCCTGATGCACAGCTGATGTATCAGGACGGTGGGTTATTAGTCACTTTATAGTGAACAACATTCTCGAGGGTCTAATCTGGTTCTTCGTGCCCGCATCGCTTGTTATCTGTAACGATGTGATGGCATACGTCTGTGGCAAGTCAATCTAGATTCTTATCTGGAAAATAAGAGCTTATGGAATTATTTCGATACAGGCAAGCTTTTTGGCAGAACGCCTTTAATCAAATTGAGTCCGAAGAAGACAGTTGAAGGCTTCGTGGGAGCATTCTTCTGTACTTTATTGTTCGCTCTAATCGTAAGTCTCGTGAACTGTAACAGATTTCGAGAGAGTGTTGCTAAATTTCAATTTGACCAGTGGGGAAGTTGGCTCATGCGCTACAACTACATGATATGCCCCGCCCATGATCTCGGCGTGAACGCTTTTTCGGATGTTAGATGCGAGCCTAATCCGGTGTTTATGTGGCGACAGTTTTCCTGGCCGGTACTGCTGAATCGAACTCTCAGCCTCACTGTGCGTAGCCAAGCTGAGATGAAACGCAAGCCAGAAATGTCCGCTGAACGATTTCCCTACAGTTCGGATTTCGCTTGCCAGACATACCATACACCGCTTATCACCTACACCTTCTCGTTATGGCCACATTCGCCTCTTTGGCAGCGCCCTTCGGAGGCTTTTTTGCCAGTGGGTTCAAGCGTGCGTTCGACATCAAAGATTTCGGACACAGTATACCAGGTCACGGTGGAATGACAGATCGCATGGATTGCCAGTAAGTCTATGTGAAGCAAAATTCTTAGCGCATCTTGCTCACGTTTAATCTTCAGATTCATGATGGGCCTTTTTGCCTATGTTTACTATAGTAGTCTCATAAGAGTGAGTGTGCTTGCAAATCAGCAAGCATATCATTAGACAGCTGAGCGAGCTTTGTTGCCCCAGGTTCATCACGTCAGCGTGGGACAAGTTATACAGACCATAGTCAATTCATTAAGTGTCGAAGAGCAGCTAGAGGTTTTTCAAGACTTGCAGAGGTATCTGAGAGGCCAAGGCATCGACGTAGTTGAAAAGGCTAGGTAAATTGATAATAGCGCACTTTTGGCGTCAAAAGCCAGATTTGTACCAAGATGGAAAGAATGAAATGACGAATACAAACTTCTACAATACACGTGTGCGCGTGAGACCCTCGAAACATTCTATGGATACAACTATATGCGTCGTGTTTTGTTGTACAATGGGAAATGATGGCGTAGGCAGGACAATACCGATGTGCCGCAACACTGACGTACGCGATTAGACTACCAACAGGCAGACTCGTCTCAAACTGTACTGAAAGGCGATGGCGACCTGGACGGATCTATTGTAGCGGGTGCATGCTGGTCTGATTTGAGCGAATCATAACGGCGCGAATCTGGTACACAAGGCGGGGTTTGCGGTAATCTAGCATCATCCTCAGACGAGGACAGCGTTCGGTTGTGCTCTAACTGAGGAGTGTGTTGGGCGGAGCTTCCAGGCGATCCAACCTTCCCGCGCATTGTTTCGGAAACCTCCCGGGGATCATTTTGGGAGGAGCGCCGGGGCTGTTCATTCTGTGCAGAGGTATACGAATGGCCAGTCGGGGTATGTGTTATCTGAGCAGCTGCATGTGCCCAACGAAGCTCGCTCTCCGACATGGTGAATGCCGTCAATTCGGTGATAGCGTGCAATAGCTCACGCAGGGTAATTCGTTCCTCGGGATCCAAAGTAAAAATTCGTTTCAAAAGTTGGTTGAGTTCAAGCGAAATTGGCAAGATGGTTCGCAAAAAATCCGGGTTTTGGACATACGCGCTGAACGTTTCGTCCTTCATGGAGGCTTGTCTCCACGGATTCCGTCCGCATGTGAGATTGACAAGAATCACTCCGAGAGACCAGACATCGTTGTTCATTGTCGAGTATGGGATTGTACGCCTACCATCAAGGCCACCTTGACATTCTGCGCAACGGATGACATATTAAACTCCGGACAATAGACAGAAAGAGAAGCGTTAAGGCTTACCTGGGGACATGTAAAATGTGCTGCCGCACCCGAAGTCACGAGAGAACTTTTCGGTGGTTGCTAGGCCAAAATCAGCGAGGTATACGTTGTCGCCATTGCGACTGCAGAGAATGTTTTCTGGCTTGAGATCGCGGTGATAAATGCCCATGTCGTGGCAATGCTGGACCGCTCGCACAATTTGCGAAAACACTCGTTGGATAAGACTGTCATCCCCAATATACTGCCATTCATCGCGCAAAAAGCAACGGTAAATATCCCGCTTACAGTGAATGTCATTGCATCGACTTACACGTTGCCTGTCGGTAATCATGGTGAAGAGATCACCGCCCGAACACAGATCCATGATAATGAGAATGAGGTCACCGCGCTGTATAGTTTTGTGAATGGTCACGATATTCGGATGCCTACAGGCAAAATCATGCAGCGAGAGCTCGCGAAGCTGCTGTTTGTATGCTGGAGTGTTGGGTTGCGCCATGACCAGGACTTTGACTGCGTATTCCATAGGCGGAGGAATTGTTCCAGCCATAATCGACGGCGTGTAAAGTCTTTGAGCCCGACAAACAACACCATATGCACCTACGCCGATTGTTGCCTTTAACCGGAGGCCATATTCGCTGAGAGTCTGCTCAGCCGTAAGGGTTGCTTGACCTTGTAACGGACATTTCGCTGCCATTCTGTAGGTACGGCTATCCCTCTGCAACTCAATGCGAGGGCGTGCTCTTCCGCTAGTCTGTCGAGTAGTCGAGTATCGAACGGTCAAAGCGTTGTATAGGTATTGTGTGGTGAAGTTGGAAGATCGGAAGTTGGCAGGCGGAGATGAATGGTGATGTACTGGAATCAGAAAAGGATATTTTGCTATTGAAGCCAGGTCGCCGCCATTCGTTCCTGTAGCACTCGATATCGACACCCCGGAGGTGTGAGACGCAATAGCAATAGTGATAGCAAGGGATGGAGGTCACGCACTGAGGTACTCAAAGCGATAGACCGCCCGCCGCGCCCATCCTTGGCCGCGCGGAATGGAGAGCGACAGGCGTGACGGGCGCGCACTCCCGAATGCCCCAGGGCAACCGAGTTTCTGCTCCCACAGCACTCTGCTCCTATTCCGGATCTGATAAAGGTCATAATTACCCGCTCAGTCTCTTCCCAGCTCATTGCTCGTTACAGCTCAGAATACAGTAAATATATGCTGTTGTTAAATAGGTACACCGGTAACGCAGTAAGCAGTAACCTTTGTACCGTAAATCAGTAAACGCTCCAGAGCTCGTGACGGCGTTATGGGTACGGAATATTGGTACACTACTCGAGAGAGGAATTCAGGAAGGGTGTTTAGTTACTGTAAGAGTTCAGGGTGACATCTTTCTTTTTTCGTGGTTCACTGGGTTATGTCCTATTTCCTGAGTCCGCGACCAGCCGAGTCCTGCCGAGAATCATAATGGGACATAAGAAGCTAAAGTACCTGAGAAGCTGCTTAGGAGCGGGCACAGGCGAAATATAGGATACAGAATAGGGAAGCTAGGGAGATCTAGGATCTAGCAGCGGAGCTGAGCTGACATATCATATGTAATTGTGTATCATCAGCGTATTTCTATAACGCCAGCTTTTATGCCTGTTGCCCGCTCTCCTTGTTTTTTTTTAATCATCACACCCAACGCCAACGCTTTTCTGTTCAGAGATTTGTCCGAACCCCAGCTAGACTAACTCAGACCTGAACTCTGTTCACGTTTCGAGGACCGTGGATGCAGATGCAGCTTAGTGCCATATCATGTATAGCTATAGCCATGTTCGATAACACAAGCTATACTCCGCTCTTGCTGCCTCCCTGACGTTGTATGACTCGTGAACCGACCCTGACCCGTAATAGCCCTAGAGCTCCTAATAGCAAGTCAGATCAAGAGATCCGGATATGACGGCTGACGGCTAACGGATGATGAGTGTTGAGCGGGACCTAGCGAGCTGGATGCTGGATAACGGACCAGTGGAGCAGCTGGTGCCATGCTTGTACAGCATACAGTATACAGTATACAGTATACAGCATACAGTATACAATATATACAGTATACAGTATACAGAATATAGAATACAGAATACAGAATACAGAATACAGAATACAGAAATACAGAACACGGATTTCAGAGTCAGAATCGATCGGGCACATCCAATCCCATTCGTTAGCTATTTCGTTCCAGATTTTGACCATGATAGCGAGAGGAGCTGCGAGAGGACGGCTTCGTCAGCTGTCTCATTATTTGGTTTGGTGTGAACCTTATACAAGGCCCAATTATGGCAAGTGGACCTTCACCAAGCACCTTTTAGAGCGTGAAAGCATTTCGAATCTTGAAGCCAAACTAGCCAAAGGCTACTACTTGGGTATTTTGTGCTATGTGGTGGGAGCTCTCACTCCCTCGCCCCTGCGGCCTCCCGGGGAACCACAAAACAAAGCAACGGTGACCCCAAAATCACCAAAATCATTCCTGGCTGGATACTGCTATACCGCTTGGATGCGGTTACAGAATTCTTCATATGTATGTCGAGCATCCTACAGCCATATATAGCATATAGGACATACATCAGCCCATTCAACCTCGCAGAAACCCGCAACATAGCTGTTATATGCAGCATATAGTATTGGTTGGTCGGAACCACGATGATTGTAGTGAGCCACAAACAACCAAGTAACAGGCGAGCTCCCTCGACTACTCTACATGCTCTTTTGGCCCGTGAACCACGCCCATCGCACGGTCTAACGAATTTTGGTGGCGGGACGGACTGGTGCTGCTCATTGAGTTTCGTCCATCTGCCTAAGGCGCGAAGTCGCGTCCGGACGAAACGGAATGAGCAGTACGAGAGAGGAACTCCTTGCTGACTAAGCGTACGAGAGCTGAACCGTGAGCCGTACTTGTCCGCGACGACCATGGGATCGGTCAGTCGGCAATTTGGGCTAACGTGGTGTTGTTGTTCGTGGTGGCAAGGGCCGGACACCTGACCACGGAATCGACCTTGCGCAGACACGGAAGTGCCAGTAATCGCAACCATCTTCTTGGCTCCTGCATCTCCGCCTTACATCTCTTTCCCCCCGGTGGACACTGGACGTCAAGCGGTACGGCGCACCGCAGACGAGCTTGTGTTGTGAGTCGGATCTCGTTCCCTTGGAAGTGGCAAGACGGGTGAATTATATCTGACATTTGCCAACAAAATTACTTTTTCACGACAGAAGCGTCAACCATAAGTTCCTCCTAGCACATCGTGGGTTTGGATATCGGCAGCGGTAACAAGGCGCACTACGATTCGGTCCAAAGGCCCGTCCTCAGCTCCAGATCGACTGGCCAGATTTGCAAGACCATTAAAACAGTCTTCTCTTGAGTTTTACTCGTCGCAGTTCCCAAAACGTGTCTCACGAATAGTTATGGCTACGCAGCTCAAGGTGCAGTCTGACCATAAGATAGATCAGGGCCTCGGGGAGATGACTCCGGTTCAGGCCTCATTGTCAGGCTACATTGGCCGGCCAGATGATGAGGGGCCTTCGCAATCCTTCCTCAGTAAGTATTGGCCTATTGTATATGGACTACGCAAGTTAATCCTCTGGTATAGCGGCACTTCCGGTAGGATCTCCAATTCCTATATCGGGCACGGCGGGGCCATCAACCTTGAAGCATTCATCCCCGTCATCATCCGTTCAGCCAGGGTCATCGCCCAAAACGTTTCGTGCAAACAGTTCATCAACGGTTCGGTTAATCGACGATCTACCTAGAGCTGAGCACCAAGCCTACAACACGTTTCAGGTCCTGGATGAGAATGTTTTTGTTCAGAAGAAGATAGGCTTCAGTCACCAAAGTTTGGACATGATGGTTTGTGAATGCCAATATGACCCATGTAAGGATTACGACGAAAACTGCATCCCAGACGCCCAGTTTTGCGTAATTACAAACTGATCATTGGTTTGCAGGCTCCGACGACCCTGGCCGTGCTTGCGGTGCTGAAGCTAACTGCATAAATAGGCTGACCCAAGTGGAATGCCTGCCGCAAGAATGTCCTTCAAAACACGCTTGTCAGAATCAAAGGTAAGCTTGCATGACTCTCAAAGAGGTAGAGAAACCAGTTGCGCTGCAAAGCTATTGAGTTCTTCCCATCACTAGGTTCGCGCGCAGGCAATATCCAGACATCGAAATCGTTCAAACTGAAAACAAGGGATTTGGCCTGCGAGCTGGAGGGGATCTCGCAGCGTGAGCCTTGACAATATGATTTTAGAAAATTGCACGATTGTCAGCTTATGAGGTTCCTGTCTCCGTGCAGTGATGCTTTCGTATACGAATATATAGGCGAAGTCATACCAGAGACCCTCTTTCGCAAGCGAATCAGGCAATATGCAGACGAGGGAATCCAACATTTCTATTTCATGATGTTGCAGAAGGGTGAAGTTAGTCTTCAAGATCGCATTGATTCATTACTCAGCTTGCTAACCGCGCATATGATTCTTATAGTATATAGATGCGACCAGAAAAGGCGGAATCGCTCGATTTTTAAATCATTCGTGCAACCCAAATTGCTACGTCGCTAAATGGGTAGTCGGTCAGCATATGCGAATGGGAATTTTCACGAAGCGAGAAATCCGGAAAGGTGAAGAGTTGACTTTCAACTATAATGTTGACCGCTATGGGTGAGTTTGCTGGCATCTTGTGAGATTGCGTCATGAAAGTTTGGGCCTGAGCTATTGTGTTGTCGCCTTGTATAGATATGACGCACAGATATGTCATTGTGGAGAGCTCAATTGTCTGGGTACCATCGGCGGAAAGACTCAAACAGACATCGGCGCAATGGATGATCTGTATATTGACGGTAAATGCGTTCCCATTGGTACATACCCTTGCCTTCTGATTTAGCTTTTGCTTTGACCCTTAGCTCTCGGGATAACCGAAGATGTTAATCTGCTCCACCTTAGGGGTTCAAAACGTCAAGATGCCTCGAAGCTAGGCAAGGATTACAATGTCAGTGCAAAGGAAATCAACCTGTCCATTGGCTTTGCTTTGCAAGTCGCTGATCCGGCACATATTCAGCCCATCTTGCGTCCAATGGAAGAGAGCGAGGCAACGAAAGTCGTCACGGCCGTTCGTCAAGCTGTTAATCAAAGTAACAAAACGATTATTGTTAAACTGCTCGAGAGGATCAAAGTAGGTGTATATCGCAGCTTTCAGCGACGCCATGTTTAAGGCTGATCTTTATGCGGGAACAGATCACGGAAGCTCCAGAGGTGCATCGGGAAATACTTCGACTGAAAGGACATGCAATGATACGTTACGTTTTAGAGATGGCTGACATCGATGAAGCCATTTTGCATTTGGTGTGTTTCAGAGGGATATGTATCTGTCGGTTAATCTAACATGCTGCTATCTTTATAGGCTCTAGAAGCCGCCGACAAATGGCAGCCCCGCTATCGCAACGGCATACAAGATTCCGGCTTACCCGATACTATTGAGAAGATTTCCCTGGACCGCAACGAAGCAATCCAATCTCTCGCTCATAGTCTCATCAGTCGATGGGCCCAGTTGCCCTTTCACTACGTACTTCCCGCACGGTCGGAATCGGTAAGTTTTCTTTTTGCGATTGGGAATTTTCGCATTGTCATGTCGGCTCAATCTTGAATGAGCGTATGGGTAATCCTTTAGTCGAAACTCGAGAGGCTACAGGAGCACGACGAGATCGATATCAAACCCCGCTGGAGCGAAGAAACCAGACCTATTGAGTTCTGCCCGGCACCCGTGATCCGACCGGCATTTCCTGCGAAGATCGTGACGCAGGAGAGCTCACCACCTCTTCTAGGCAAGGCGAAAGTCCCAGTTCATGACGTCGTAGACCAACAGGCAAAACTCGAATCAATTTTGGCTGCGGCGAAAGAGGATCTGGTCAGTGGTAAAGAATCTGATTCATTCAAAACGCAAGATGATCATGATCAAACCCTACGAAGCCTTAAAGGAGAACGAAATCATCGAGATCGTTCCAGAAAAAAGCAGCGTTTCACTGCCTCAGAAATGAAAGACCGGCATTTGAAAATGTTAATTGTGGAGCTCGTTACTCAAGTCATGTCAAAATACAAGCAGCAAATCAACGATCGAGATACATTCAAGAAACATGCTAAAGAGGTACGTGCCTTTACCCTCATCATCTGGAAATGTAATGCTTTACCCAACTCATATTACCTTAATTTACGGATTCTCTTGCGCGGATAGTTAACTAACTTGATCTTGAAAAAGGAGCAAGGAAAGGAGTCCTACTCGACATCATCGTACGATACGCTCTCGGACGAAAAGACAAAGCAGATGAAGAACTGCATTCATCAGTTCTGCCAGAAACTCGTGAAAGGGCTTGCAGAACGACGAACACCCTTACGCTCCAGTCGCAGTCTGGACAAGCTCCCGAGCTCTTGCCCCCCGCATCTGTCGTCGTTTTCCACTCCGATTGACAACAGTTCCTTATTATCTGCTACGGCATCCATAAATCCAGGTCTCGCCGTGAAGACAACCTCAGATAGTTCGCAGAGTGCAGATAGTTGACGCTACGTCATAATCTTACCGATACATCGAGCTCTGCACCGAAGTGCTTGAAGGATATGCGGATCACATCACATATAGCGACATTATGATGTGGCGTTCTATTGTTCGGTATCAGAGCTTCTGCCCTATTGATGACCGTTCAACAGCGTTCTAGCTTTTCATGTCACACGGGAATGGTATAATTCAAGCATATACCGGAATACGATTGTACGATCATAAACATGTTTGGAGCCACTTGGCGATGACTCTAATTCCTTGGTGGCACCCATCTGGTAACTCGCTGCTGATGAGCAGGCTTGCCGAGGGTTATGTGGAAGACAGACGTAACCCAGATTTGGCTAGTGCCTCTTGTCGCAATAAAACTGCTTCCAACAATACTGTTGTTACGGGGTCCTGAGGTGACAGCGCCAAGGCCTAGGATGGAACAATAAGGCTAACGACAGGGACCAAAATTGATGAGGAACCGTACCTGATGGTATCTTTCGATACTTAGATCAAGATTCCCAACAACTTCGGCAACCATGCCTAGTCCAGTGTAGGGGACGGAAGAGAGAGCGTTGTACTTCACTGCACGAAGATACAGGGTTTCTGCCGTGACTGGATTTCTGGCTCAACGAGATCCGATTCGTGTGGAGACCAGAATTCATTATCAGCAATCTACCGCTAATTGTTGCAGTGTTGGGAATTACCTCCTTCGTCGTTCGCAATGAGCAAGGTTACAGTATATATCGGCCCATAAAGTTTGGGATGCTGATAAACCAGACGCCAGTTCCAAGGCCTTAGCGAACAGTTTGCCAGCGGCCTCGTACCTATATAGATTGAGTGAGCTCTTATCGTTTAGGCTGATAAGATCACATGCTCACTGCCGCTGGTAGTAACGTAGCACGCCCATCTCGTTAAGCAATGTAGGGTCTGTTTCGCAGATGCCATAAGCGGTGTTCAGGGCATCCTGTGCCATGGTAAGATTGTTCAACTGCATATATTCCATCCCAATGCATAAGTACGGAAGGTAGGTTCTTGCAAACATGCAGAATAATTGTCAATAAACAAAGAGCAATCCCGTCAAGGTAAGTTCGGTATAGTCTAACATACCCAGGAAATATCCGAGCAGTGGTGGAATAAGCTGTGATAGCTTGTTCGTGTTCGCCTTCATACGCGAAACAATGAGCAAAAGAAATCCAAGCCGGGGAAAACCGAGCGTCTCGATCATGAGTCGCACTGTCGGCATGATTGGGCCATCAGATGTTGAATCATTCGAGGAACAGCAACTCACGCGAAGTATCTTCGAGCCTCAACCCATCTGTGGCCGGTGAAATACCACAAGCCAATCGCATACCAGGAAACAGCGGACAAAGGCTCATCCTGAACCAGTCTATGAGCTAACATAAAAAGGCTTGATGCTAGTCGGGGGAGCTGCGTTAAGCACGCCAGATGAAGCGATAACGCTTCACTGTGATTCGGTATCTCTTCAAGGATACTGAGAGACGACTTCAGAAAGCGTTGTGCATACCGGGTATACGCAACTCACCCCGAAGTCAAAGCGTAACACTTCTCCCATTGATTTTCAGTGAAAAGGCTCTGGGCTATGGCTGCGCGGATGTCAAGGTTCCCTTCAAGATGGTATTGCTCGGACAAGGATGCCTTGGCCGCCGAAATTTCGCGCATATTACGGTTCTATAGAGATAAGTATGAAAGGAAGATCGTCATTTCGTTACTTGACCTGGTGACACAATATGAATTACGGCGCTTACAGAGTGAAGTCTAGCCGTGTAAATCAGACGTACAAAATGTGCATCGTCCGGGTGAAGCTGTTCACGATATGATAGACTTCGGATGAAATGCCATTCTACAGGCAAGCTTCAGCAAAGTCTGCAGTGTCGTGGTTACAGGGCGTCAAGCTGACGCACCTTCTTCTGGAGTCATCATAGAATTTGTTAATTCCAAGAAAACGTCGTAGTTCCGAATGTCTAGCGCCAAGGACTCCATATAGCTTTCCTTTGCCAGTTGAATAGAATTCAGTCGAAGATACAAGATACCCCTCAGCCGGCACATAGAGGCTTCAAGCTAAGTTAAGCATTAGCAGCTACATCTGATTGTCATTAAATGGGACTGACCTTCAGATCACCGGTTTCGCTGCGCATATTTTTGTGATTCCGCCCTAAGAACGCATCCTGCTAAGCAAATCATCTGAAGATTGAGTCAATTCTGTGACGGTACTCACCTGTAGCAGCAAATGGATTTGATTCGCCCACAAGAGTGAGGGCATCGGCCAGCCGCTCCTGGTGTAACTGCTCGTGCGGTGAAAGTCTGAAGGACACCGAGCTTTTCTGCATCACTTACCAAACATAGTGCCGCTAAATACCTACATGGCATGCTCCAGTCTACCATAGGCCCTCTCGAAAGGGCGCGGTGATCTTCTGAAATGCTTGAATTCATGACATCTGACTTGACGCTTTCTCGAGATGTATAAGTGATCGCACCCCAAATGCCTTCGTGGCCGATGCTGTCAGGACGATTCGCCGGCAAAGCGGAAGCGTGACTTGGTGTGAGAGTGTTGGAGAAGGACGGACTGGCACTGGAAGACCCTGGTAAGCCGACTGCATGTTTGCTACCGTCCCCAACGAGCAGAGAATCATCGTGGCGATCTGATGACGCTTGAAACATCCGAGGTATCGGCAGTGGCGAAAACAAGACAGCCTCGGCTTTACGGTAGTCAGCCATCAGAAAATATGCCTGCGCCAACCAGAACGCATCGTCTGGCTCCCCTAATAACACAGGACAACTTAGAGGCTGTCATACGAAAGCCATGAACGTAGGACCGACGTACCAGTCCAGGACAGAATTTTGTCTCCCCAGAATACAGCCGTTTGATGAAGATGTTGGCCAATAGCGCCTTGCCGCCAAGTTCGCATTCTTGCTATCAAGCCCAGACTCGGAGAAGGCTCGAGTTTCGAGGCGTTCTTTTCCGAGAGAATCCGCTTTTCCACATCCGTGTACGCCTCAAGGTCGTACCGTGACCTTTTTTTGCATATATTCAGAATGAGGCAATTCAGCATCTGATCAAATTCCATGCAAAGGGAATGTCATTTTCTCTTACGGGGGACAACAAGCTTCTGTAGAAATACTTGTGTTAGAGTTAGCAGATCCAGACTCGTTAATAGCGACGCCTGTTCCTTTGCTCAAGATTTCCGGATTGAGGTTTGGTGTGGTCATAACACCTCCGAATAAGACATCATCAGGTCCGAAAGTAGGGGGAATGATCGATAACACTCCTGAGTTACCCTGACTTGAGGCCAAATCTAGCAGGACGGCGTGGTCTTGCTCTTGCATTGCCATGACACTCCTCTCCATGTTGGGCTCGCTCGGTATATCTATATCGGCATGTGAGACGCTGTTCGTAATAAAGGCACCCCTGGGACTACTGCGATAGTCGACCAATCGACGTCCTGAAGCGGACAGATCCGCTAGAACTTTGGGGTGCTCTGATGAGGCGTAAACAGTGTTCTGGCTCATCATGCTTTGGTCAGGCGTCGTCGCAGAATCTGGAACGCATGTAGGCGGTGGCGGTCGCTCTGGAATGGAACCGGATCCTGGAATGATGCCGGTTGTAGCGTTGGATGCCCTCTTGTTCTTTGGGTTCATGCTGAGCAGTGTCGTTTGCTACTGATTTCCTCCCTGAGACTCGTGCAGGAGGCGCCACACGACTTGGCCCGGGATGGTTTGAGCCCCTTAATCGGCGCTAACACTTCCAGCAGGATTTAACGCGCGTTTTAGGGCGCCTTTACGGGTCCTTTATTCAGAGACGGCCAAAGCAGTTCCCACTCCTAGCTTCTCACTGTGCTTTCTCCTTCCCGCACCCCCACTGCACATGTCCCCCATCACAAGTAAGCTATGCACCAGTCTATCCGGGCTCAGACGCTCCCTGCACCGCCATTTTCCACCAGGTCCAGAAGCTCGCGGTACTCTGACAGCCAGCGAGTTGCGACAACATCTGTCCTTCCCGTCGCCTTCTCCTCTCTTGATTCATGGACTTGTACAGCACTGGCCCGCTTTGACACAATGGACAGCTGCAAACCGTTATGGAAATCTTCGACAGCTCGGTTCTGGCAAAGTGGTGGAAGTCGAGATTAGTGCTAAAAACCGGGGATACATGGAGCAAGACTGGCAGAAGTTGTACATGCCTCTGGGTAAGAAAAGGTATTTTGTTGTCGATTTTACAGAGTATCAATGTGATCTTTCGTACTAGATGTATTTCTCGACGGCTTCCTGCTCAACAGCGAACCGCCAAGCACTTCGGGCTTGACTGGATTCGTCGCACAGCAGGATCTCTTCTCGACGGTATGCAATCTGCTCTACAGAAACGTCGGGCCCGCCGTAACGCAGCGTTCTGACTACATCTGTTGGCGTCTACCAGATCCCTGCATTGGATCAAGATGCACCATGCCTACCACACGCAATGCAGGGTGGCCCGAAAGGAGAATTCTGGAGGCGAAATCTTTGGATTGGTCGGCACACTTTTTCACCCATTCATCGCGATCCCTACCATAATCTCTATTGCCAGGGTGCGCTACTATACGAACATTCCCATTCATCACTTCTAAGACTGATATCCCGCGGGGAGTATTTTCTACCCCATCTCTGCACCAGTCACCGGTCAAAAGCAAGTGTACCTTTTTCATCCCGACTGTCGGGAGCAGCTATATATCAGCAACAGGCCGCCAAATACGAATACCTCTGTCATGCGAACACCACCGTCTTCCGCTTCTTTCCAGCAGTATCCGGAATTTTCGAAAGCTTGGCTAGACACCCGAACTGTGTCGTGCATTATCGGATCAGGGGCTACACTTCTGATCCCCGAAGGTTGGTGGCATTGCGTAGAATCAGTTGGAGATGAAGGCAGTATATCAGTGAACCATTGGTTTCGTTGATACCGTGTCGACCTTTTGGGCAATGGAACCTCGCAGATGCATTTACAGGAAAAGCAAAGAACGGAAGGTATTGCCTATCATTCCCAAGCTACTTCTAATTTTCAGCTTTCCTTCCTTCTTGATACTCCCTTGCCCGTGTCCATTTACGCCGTCTTACATACCCCGCCCAACCAATCCTATTCAAATTCGACCTCCAGCCATTATTTCTGAAGATCCAATTGTACTCCCAGCCATGCTCATCGGTAGTGCCATCATTTCCTATGATAATGGTCCAAGGCGAAGTCCAATACCAAGCGGGTGAAGGAAGCTGAAACGAAGCAGGAGTGAACGGTGTTCCTTGCAAAGGCGATAGTCCACGGGCCAATTGCGAATGGCGCGATTCAGATGCTTGGGGGGAGGTAGGGAACTCATTGCGGCCATCCAGGCTTCGTCCAGCCACTTCAGTCGAGTCACGTAATCGAGGCGGGCAGCGCGTTATGAAGCCAGGAAGGCGAGAAATGAGGGTGTGGTGTAGATCGGGCTGGGGAGCAGTAGCGCGTTTTGAAGGTGTATGTGAAACGATGACGCTGTACTCAGAATGCCGGCCTATGATAGTCCAAGGAACTGGGTCGAAAGGGAAGAGGGTAGATGCGGAAAAGTAAGGGACTCCGCAGAAGAGGATACTGAGTCGGATATACAATGAGTTTTACCGTCAGCCTCGGAAGTCAAGCACTCAAGCGAAAAACTGCACTTGCCCCCTTTGATTTTCATAGAGGACTAGAAGCAGATCATCAATATATGCGTCGATTATGAAATGGCACAGAGCAGTAAGGAGGGCCCGTGTGTACTTACCATCGCGGCCCAATACAGCTCCAGTACTCGTCATTCCTCCCAATCCATCTTTCGCTCCAAGCCTCTCCTCAGATAATGAATACGGGACTGCAATCGAGGATGCTTCCTCCGCCATTCGATTTGTTTCATCACCGATACCAGCTGCGTTCGGGTTGGTGGTCGTTTCCAATGTACTGCGATTGACCCTGCTGTCACTTCCCTGTCGAGCCAGATCAATGCTTGGGCACGGTATTCCACCCTGTCGTGTAATACTCGTTGATCTACGTCGACTTTGGTGCGTATGGTGCGAATGGTCAGAGCTCGATTCATCCACCACGAGCTCATCTGCTAACGTTTGTTGCGTGTGACCTTCTTGGGTGATGTCAGTTGATCCACCACTCTTTGTAATCTGAAGATCTTGCGTTGGCAAGAATGAGGGCAAGCGTGACCGTGTCTGTTTGCTGCCTCGTAAGCTATTCTGCTGAATGCTCTTGTCAAGTGAACGTAATTCAGAGTGAATCCATGGAGTGCGCTCCGAATCATCTGAAAGCATGCAACTATTGTCGCTAATGCTGGAGCTGGACAACCGGGAAGCGGGAAATCGAGAAGCTCCTGACGACTGGCTTGTCGAAGCGGACTGGTGTGGCGAAATAAAAGAAATGCTTGGAGGAGGTTTGTCCACCGTGGCCGACGATGACGGGGCCATCGCAGTGAAGACTGATGCCGTATCAACGAAGACGAAAGACCAAGACTTTCTTTCCAATGACGCATAACAGAGCTGCACGCACACTATAAGGAAGTCGTTAGTTGCCATCTGCGGGCCCCGGCGCGTTGCGAACGAAGGGCGGCGGGCGGTGGAGTTGTTTCCGCTTTCCAGCTGGCTGGCCACGGGTAGCCATGGGTCTGGGAAGGCTCAATGTGAACACCTGCGGGTCAGTCTGTAATGGGCCTGGTTTCCGCTCGCGCCGGATTCATACCTACGGAACAGGCGACGTTGTGATGCAGCTCGCGCTCGTCGTCTTCTTGGCAGTGTTGCTCAGCGGCTTGATCAATGTCTTTGGCAAATCTGCCTTGACCGGTGCGGTAAGCTTGAACGGAGGCTCGCTATCGTCAGCATCGCTCAGCTGTTCATTCCTGTAGGTATATGCAGCATACTCCCAGCTTTTTCTTGGAACAATCTACGCACAACAGCATTCTCTGAAGCGAGAGATCCTGAGAAACAAGAGTCAACTGCAGGTCACCAGTTCTCAAGATCAGTTTGCCAAATGGGCGAAGTTGCGCAGAAAGGTTGACAAGGGCCTTGCGGAGCTGGAAGTTATCAGTGAGTTCTCACAAGTCTTGTTTCGCGGAGGTTTTACTGACATATCGACTCACTCTAGACTCCAGGATTGCTTCGCAACGTGCACGTTTCACATCGCTTTTCGACATCATCCTTTCCATTTCGTCATCTGGAGTTCTATGGGCCATCGTTTGGTGGTTTAGACGCCATCCAGTGTTTTGGACACCTGCAGGATGGGTGCCAGAAAGGATGGCATGGTTGATGAGTTTCGGCGGGGGTCCAGGAGGTAGTTGTCGAACTAAACCTGGGAATAAGATTGCATAGCTCACGATCTCTGGGATTATAGGTTCCATATCGGTTACAATATGGCTTGTCGTTTGCAAAAGGGTCATGAACCTGCTGAAAACCGTCTGGATTGAATCGTTTTGGAATATATTGCTTGAACCGATATCAGGTGAGTAACATCGTCCCTGCAGAATCGCATTGATCGATGTACCGGAAATAACTAGAGGACGTGACTGAAACATTGTTACGTTCAGGACTCCAAGGTCCGTCGCCTATGCAATCTGGGGGGAAGGCGGAGGAGGAGAGATGATAACGGGTCAGACAAAGATGTTAGATAGCAGGTAAAAGGCTGGTGAATACATGTAAACCTATCACCGAAGCTCGTATCAGTATGATCTCGGTTCCTGTGATGTGAAGGCTGACATGGATGGGTATTGCAAGCTATCTACGTCACATGTGATTTCTCAGTTTCGGATAGTATATGGTTTAGCTTGTGGTTCACTGAGGGTATCCGGTAAGGTGCGCTCGTCTGTCCAAGCGAGTGTACAGACTACTAACGAGGTGTGCCAGCTGGTGTGCCCGCAGAGCTGAATGAGTTACGTAATGTACGGCGTGCCCGGAGATCTGAGTGAGTTACGTAATATACGGCCGCCCTGCCGAGTTTAGGCGCGGGCATCGACCTGAGATTTCCCTGGGTTTCCCGGCTTGTGGTTGTGTTTCACTGAAAAAAGTTGAACCCGAGCGCGCGCTTGGTTCTTTCTGGCTCGCCGGTATCGACAACAAGGCCGTCGACAAGTATCGAGTCGGCCCACTCCGCTGCACAGAGAACCAGCAGCGCCCCCACACTCGATCTCCGGTCCGCCCTGCGTATCGCCTTCCACCCTCGCTGGATTATGCCGTCGCTCGACGGTGACACGTCAAGTTGACCGCTCTCTTCCCCGACCATACCGCGATATCCAGTCCTGATCAAAGGCCTTGGGCTGTGAGCCCCTCTGCGACTCAAGATGTCGCCTTCTGTTTTGTCTGCGAGCCCGTCTCCCTCGATTGGCAACACCACTTCTGTTCCGTTTTACGCCCATTCTACCGTTGCATTTCCCACCGCATTACTGGCATCGACACCTGGCCCAATGCTCAGTGGCCTCCTTCCGCCACCGAGCAATCTTCATGCCGCTTTCGAGCATGAAGACATGTCTCCTCTGTCTGGCTCAGTGACGGAACACACCAAAAACTTTGCCACATTCACCAATGGAGGGGGTGTTTCAGCAGACGAAGATGAAGAAGATCATTTTGACGATTACGTGCAGGGAGACTTGGACTACGATAACGATCAAGGCGACGGGTCTGGTCTCGAGATACAAGGAGAAGTGGAGTCACGGAGTGGGGTAGGAGGCATGATTAACCAAGTACTAAGCGGCACTCACCCGTATCCCACCAACATCAGCGGCTTACCTCAAGTCACATTGTCTGCCGAACGAAGAGACCGACAACGCATTTCACCTTCTCTATCGCCCGTCGGAAGTCGTTCCAGCGAGAGGGTCCGAACAGAGAACACAGGTCCCCAACAGATCAGCTCCCGTAGCATCATTCCTTACTCAGATTCTCAGGGGCGACATTCGACGAGTGTCTCTTCCGCTGCTTCGTCCTCGTTGGCCTCCTTTCCTCGGTCTGCAAGGGCGGTTGTAGGTACTGCAGAGCAGATACTCAATCCAGCCTCGTATGAGGGCATGAACACCCGCAGTTACGGTCTCACGATTCTTGCAGATGGGTCCAATGGTTCCCGAGCTTTCATGAATCCTTTGACAGGCATTGCCAGGGAACCTCATAGCAGTGGTAGTGGGGCAGCAACGCCTAACGGCAACGGTTCGGGATACGGTGTCGGGCTAGGAGGAGTAGGCATCCCAGGAGTATATGCGCAGTACACGAGAAGCAGCATAGCTGGTATGGAGGAACGCGGCGGCAGCATCGATCCCGGCTCCCTTAGATCTTCACCATTCCAGCCCCCTCCGCCATCACATGTCGCATCGCCTCGCTCTCAGTTACATCACCACCCCCACAACACTTTTCATCCGTCCAATAGTGGAACGGAGAATGGACATCCACCGTCACATTCAAGTCGCCAAGCATATGCTTTATTTCCTCACGCACGCGGACCCGGAACTCAGCCTCAGAATCACCTTGTACACAATACCTCATACGGGCATGCCTTGCAAGACTTTACGCTAAAAGCCGATCAGCGTTCGAACGACCCAGACTTGGAGATGAACGCACAAATGCTTTCGGAAGATGGTATCCCTATTAATTCGCAGGCATATGCCTACGGCGACCACACATCTGCCCCTTCACCGGGGGACTCACTGTCCTCGGTTTCTGGCTCGGGGGATGTGTTGGGCTTTGGGTCGACATCACAAGAACACGGCCTGCAGTTTGGGACCGCTTCACATGAGGCGTTGCAACAGGAAGATGATGCCGACGAAGAGCCGTTATACGTGAATGCTAAGCAGTACCACCGTATCCTCAAGCGACGTGCTGCCAGGGCGAGACTGGAGGAATTGAACCAGCTCATACGGCAGCGCAAGGTAAGACCGGCAGTTGAATCAACCCATAATGATGGATATTTACGACCGATTTTATTCCCAGCCATATTTACATGAATCCCGCCACAAGCATGCTTGCCGTCGCCCCCGCGGGCCAGGAGGCCGATTTCTTACCGCGCCCGAGATTGCGGCTTTAAAAGCACAACAGGAGGCACAGGCTACAGCCCCAGCGACCGCCAGCGTGGTCAAAGTCGAGCACGAGACGGGGCATGAGTATGTCAGCGTGTCTCCGGGTGAGGGTAGGCTGCCGATGGAACGGTGCGAGGGGGCGCGCCTGTAGAGAATATACCCCGCTGTTGTGATGTACGGTTGTTTGCATGGTGGAATTATTTCCGCATTCGGCTCTGTGTTCTGGGCGCACCGCGCGCGCCATTCCACGCTTGCTCCCTTGACGAGACTGATCAACCCCGGATTGATCAATCAGCTTGCCCGGACACCCCACGCACACACATGGCTCCCTCGTCCCCGGACACACCTGTCACGTACGACAAGCGGCCCCAATACCTTTCAAAGGGTGCCCTTCTCGAGGTGAGCTGCCTATCCCTCGTCCGCGGGTCTCCGCCTTACCTTCTTCCCATCTTTCCCAGCTCGCGAATGACTTTGGCCTCAATCACGATGTCGAAATACTTCGAACCGACTTGGCTAACCTGGTTAACGACTACATACATGCGCATGAGAGCGAATTGATCGGCAAGGACAAGTATAAGAAGCTATTTGGAGGGAGACGACACCGTGCCAAGTGGGTATTACAATGTGCTCGCTACGTTATGTAACTGAACCCCGATCCACAGTGAAACCAGCCCGTCCGATTCCCTTGACATTTTGGACGAAGTCAAGGCCGCAACCGACGGCATCTCCTCTCGGGCTGCCACGGCTTATAACAACACTCTGAAGCCAGCTCTGCGAGACGTCGCTCACATGGCAAATCAGCAGCTCGGTAATCTTGTCAATGGCGATAATTCCTTCACCTTGGGCTCCACTACCGGACAGAGCAGTCGAGGCAAAGTCAACAAGGCCGTCGTAGGGACTTCCAGCAGGAGCCACCCTGCTGCCAACGGACTTGGAGGCATCGAACCTGCCAACATGACTCAACTCCTCTCCGGTACTCCTGCCCGAAATTTACGCAATGTTGGCAACGCAATCGCCACTAACGCTGAACAGGCTGCCGAAGTCGTCGTCCCTGTGGCAAGCCGTATGAATCAAGTAATCAAAACAGGCGCGGATCAAGGATTGGCCGTCTGGGAGCACACCGGAAGGCGCGAAGCGACACGACTTTTCAGACAGGCACAAGCGGCAAGTTGTCTTCATTTGCAAGTTTGCCTCGTTGCTGAGCTGATCATCGTGTGCAAATAGCATCTTTCTAATGCGAATCGCATGGTTTTGATTTTGCTTTTCCTTGAGATGACAATTCTTCTCGCCCATGTTCTTCCCTGGCAGAGATACGACGTAAGTCACATACTACAGACGTCATCTAGGCGAATGATCTTTACACTCTCGACACTATGTCAGTTCGAAATTCCACCTTCCAAGTACTCTTTCTCGGCGTGGAAACGCGCTTTACACTATATATTGTTTTTTGTACCAGAACGACGGTTCACATTTAGCCTTCCAAGTACGCTAGCTCCTTTCTCCCCCTCTGGGCGATTGGCTCTATGGGCCTGGGGTTTCTGGTGAGTTCCAAATATCCGGCTTTCACCCAATGAGCGGGAGAATGTTGATAATATACATTATTACCTGGCAGGGTCGCGTTTACCGTTATCCCGCCGTTTCTAGCTAGTCACCTTGTCACGTTTGTACCGCAAGATACAAACAAACGTGTTTCCGCAAGACAGGATGACCGTGCGTTTCCTTTTGATTTCCGACACTATCAGCCATTTATTGACACATAATACGCAACGTTTACCCTTCTGTAGAGACTGAACCCAGTTTACCCAAATGGGATCCTATGGTCTTTACCCTCGTCCGCCTGGCGTTGACCATCTGGCCACTCACTTCTTCATGTCCCGATAACTGGCGGAATATGATGGAGGCGCTCGGTAGCATTTCGGGACGCGTCCTAATGGCATCACTTAGCTTGGCTATGGTCTTTTCGGAAAGGATGGCGGACCTAGTTGCAGCGACAACAAGCCCGCAGTGAATGAACTCCCGCAGCGCCCAACATCGCACCTCGATCTTGCGTGGGCTAAACGGTTCAAGGAGCGACATTCTTCTCCGCTTTGTGGACTACCGCTTGCTTATCGTCCAATGTATCCTCAATATTGTTTCCTTTCTGTTCCTCTTTATCTCTATTCCATTACCAAGCGTCGTCATTTTTGCTATATTTCGTTTTCAATCCAGCTGATATCATTGTCTGTCCTTTTCTTCATATTGATCAGAAGCCAAGGTTCCCTGGCAGAAAGCCATTTCTCGAAATCTCTCGTGAACGTTCGACGTTATGTGAGCGACGCAGTTATTACCGTGCTGTTTTTGCATCGTATTGACTGTACCGATAGATATCATTTCAGAGCTAACCGCAAAGGGGTGTTCAAGCGAGTAGTGTTCAGTACTAAATCCGCCTCTCTAACCTCTCGAGGAGAACCAACGTTTGAGCAGTGCGCTTCTGGGCAAGCCGACTTCTGACGCTTCTGAACAAGCTCACAAACATGCTGGAGTTCACAGTAAGAACATTTGGCACATCTGCCAGCCGCTTCTCGAAACGGATCAATAACCTCGTCCACCTAACCAGCTGCTAGCCTGGTATCCCAGCCCCAGCTCACACGCCCGCGCCCAATAGAGCCCAGCGCGGGAGAAGCTGCAGGAGAGGGTCTGTGGACGAGGCTAGTCAACTACTTAACCTCACAAGTCATGACAATTGAGAAGTGGCATCAGTCACTCAGGCAGACAGGCTCGGTGGCTGTCACGCCCGCCGCGTAAGCAAAGAAAGTACCCTATGTGTTGAAGAAGAAGATTCAGACGGAAACTCTTGCTTCAACAGGCTGAGTTGTTTAAAAGTCTAACTATAGGTCTCTATAGCTGCCAGCACCTCAGAGTGAGCGCCGCTGCAGGTTTTACAACCAGAGCGGACACTAGATGTATATCTCCGTTGTTCTACTCCTGGCTTGTCCAGTTCCTAATCCAAAAATATGGAAGGGCTTCAGGCGGAAACCCTTATCACATCATAAGAGAAGCTACTCACAGACCTGCTTTGAGTGATTTCAATAAAACTACAGTCACTAAGGTATATAGCTGCCAAAACAGCCAGCGAGCTGTGTCCATTGTGTCCATCCCAGTAGGTTTCGGTTCGGACACCTCATACTTGACCTCCGCTCCTGCTCATTAGGCATGGCCTATCTACTACCATTCAACATACCTCGAATAAGTATTTTGGGTTTCTGATTCTGGTTTTCTGACCATGCTAGCACTCCTGTTTGTCATTGCTTCGTCGCCCACAACGAGATGCGGGATTTGAATGAAATCGTTGATTCGCTGAAGCCATTCTCCTCATGTGAGGTGAGCTCCTGTTACGGCATCTGGTTCTCAGATGCTGCATCGATACTAAATCGCGGGTCCGGTTGTCAAGGTGTCAGATGCTCTCGTTAGACTTGGAGTACAGCATGGGGGATACCTGTCAGATATTCGAGCGTTCTCCCCAATGGAGTTTGGTGATGCGCATCCCAAGCTCATTGGCCCAGCAACCACGGTCGAGGTATGCTGTTCCAGCTTATGTTCCTGTATGAAGGAGAATTTCAAGTCGACCCCTTACCGACTCTGCAGATCGTGCATGCATCCACCGAACTCGTGGAATCACCCCAGGGGCACCACGTGAGCTTTCCTTGCATCGGTCTTATCAGCTATGGCCGTGTAGGCTACTATAGATCTATAAGATAGGATTCTGATGGTACTGCTCTCCTTCACAGATTGACCTTGCTCGTCCCGGACGCGTAATGGTAATCACTGCCCCAGCCGGTAGGTTGAAGTCGACTTAAGCACATTCTTGTCATGATATCTTAGCCTTTGCGCGTTGGAGGGATAATAGATTGCAACAACGCTATTTGGGGTGGATTGATGAGCGCGGCGGCGAAGTCTAAAGGTCTAATTGGCGTAGTGCTCAATGGAAGATGTCGAGATATTGCAGAACATCGGAGCTTAGGATTCCCAGTGAGTCAGAGGAATCGGCGGTGACTCTGGAGGTAGACACAGTAATAGATTTGTTACGATGATATTCAGGTATTCGCCAAGGCGCAATCCACGTTAGGTCAGAATTCATTTACAAAGGTTTCAGCGATTGATCAACCGATCCATATACCGAATGGCGCCGGACTAGAAATCACAGTCAATCCAGAGGATATCATAGTGGCAGATGAGGATGGTGTAGTTGTGATACCTTTGAAACTTCTCGAACAAGCAGTCGCCATAATGGCAGTAGCGGCGGAACAAAATGCTCGTTGTATGGAGGATCTCATCAACGGTCATGGCGTGGGGGAGACTTTCAAGAAGCATCGATGAATACTGGTAGGTCAAAGCGGATTACGTGGCTGGTCACAAAAACTATCTCCAGCAGTGTATCTCGTTATCTATCTGTATTGTTCGCAAATTCAATGCTATGCTACTATGACCAAGGCTATCGCTGCGAGGGCCGCTGACGAGACAAACATGAAGGCGTATTGCAAGGCCAAGAACGCGGATAAAGTATCGGCTGTGCCATCTGGCGAGTATATTTGCGTCATTACCAATTGATTGACAGCGGAAGGCGTCCCAGCGAGGAACATGGCAACAAAAAGAAGCACTGAAGAAAGGAAACAGTTTAGTTTTCTGATAGGTAGTGTTTGAGAATGTGGTCCTTACTCTTCTGGTCTCGAGGATATAGATTAGTGTGTTTGGACAAACCCTCTGTCATCAATACGCCAACAATAGGCATAATAACCACTGTCAATTCGTCCCAGTCAGTCTAAGAACGGTGAGATAGAAGAATACGAAATACCATACTTTTCGCCACAGTGACGGCCTGATCATTAATTAGTATACTAATTAGTTCTATTCAGAATCATTTTGTTGCACAGCGGTAAGTATAAACTCACTACGATAGCAGCGATCGGTAACTTGGACGGTGGTTTGGGCAACTTGAGTCGCGCGAAAGACGAACCTAGCAGTATTAGCCCTAATGGAATACAAATCTGACCTAGGAAGTTAGCCGTCTATTTGGGTACGAGAACACCTGGATTAGTTTCCAATCTGCTGATTGATCGCACAAGTCGCTCACTAACATCCAGAAGCCAACTCAATGGTGGCTTGCCGTCAGGCCCATTGGGCATCTTCCCGCCTGTCCATCCATCGACGTTTACAAACATCGCCTTCAAGGGCTGAATAAGTGAAATCGGCAGAGCCAGGAACAGTGAAATGCTAGGCGGTGTGAGAGTCAGTTTGAGAATGTTCCATGGCGTTGTATACCAAGAAGCGCGATCTTTGACTACATTGACTTCCTTCGAGTTGAGCTGGAGTGTATCTTGTTCCGGAGATCGTTTCGCGATACTCCCTTGTGGGGGTTGAGCGGATTGCGAATCATTGCCTTCGAGATCGATCACTTCCCTCGAATCCCTAAAATTGGGAACGGCGTTCTCCGGGACATCGTATTCTCGTCCTGGAATGATTGCTCTGCTGTGAGACGATGTTGATGTCACCGGTGCTAATTGGATAGTATCTTGCAGTGATTGAGCGGTAAGCACGACCTCATGATGCGACCTATAACGACTTATTTGATGAACGGGGATACTTCTGTCAAGTGGTTGACTCCTCGGTGGCTTTGAATTCGAAATTTGTGAAGGCGCTTTCTCAGGAGCAAAGGCAGTTTCCAAATCCGGGGGGACGGGGGACGGATCTTGTAAATTCAATTCTGCGAGCGATATCTCCCTCTGGCTCGCGATGTCGTCGCCCAAGTTTATACGATGACCTCGTGAACTGTTGGCCAAGCGCGCAATCTTTCGACATCGCTTAGTCCACCTCTGTCGGAGAGGCGTTATTTCGGTGGCTCCTGGTCGAAAATCCCATGCACAGACTTTACAGCCGCCCATTCCAAAGAAGGTGACATTATACTGCAAACAAACGATTTAGCGAACATATCGGATACAAGGCAAGAGTCATATTTACAATCAACGTGAACACTGCGACGTACGCTGTGCCTAACGTCGGGTCAACGCTCTTGTCGAACGGATCTTGTGTCGCAATAGTTGTGATGACGGCGATGGGCAGATTGCCCCAGTTGGACCAGGTAGTGGCCTGTGATCCAGCAAAAGTATGGTTTTCGAACGAGGAGATCAGTCTACTTTCCAAATGACGAATTGAAAACTACTTGCTGCCAGAATACCCCACTGGAAATCGGGGGGAACATATAGACATTCACGTATCAAACACCCCAGGGCCTAACTCGGAAAAAGGTATGATTAGCCATCTGGGGGCAATTGGGGCCGGGGAAAAAGGGCCCATACGAAACCAAGGAGTTGATAAATGATTGCATTCATGCAAAGGGGTCCCAGACTGGCGATATTACTTTGTGAAAAGGCGGTGACGACCGCTGCGAATATGAGTGACGGTAGAGATACGTTCTACGGGTACGAAGGTATTGGTGCGCTTAGTGCAAGGCGTGTGGTTAGAGAGCATGCAAATAATCACCATGGCAACGAAGCTAGCTCCTCTTGCTGCAGCCGGGGGGAACATGTCTTTTCTGGCGAGGATGAAGCCGCACGCGATGGTGATGGCCATCTTGAGCAACGGAACGAATCCTATATGGACGAAAAACAGTTTTAAGTAGCGTCGTATCTGCGGGGCTTGTGAAAAGAGTGGGATCTTGCTAACCGGAGTATATGTAATTCCCTGCATTGGCCATGACGGAGCGCTCAGGAATGCGACGAGGGGAAGCTGGTGGAAGCTGCCCGCCTCAAGACAGCTTGTCACTACTATTCTCGCCGCGGGTCCGAGCGTTCGGGATGGAATGGCTTGTAGCATGGGAACGGCGATCGCCGGTAACACGGGGCGCGCGGCAGTAATGTAATTATATCAAGTACAAGTTACTTTCCTGCTTTACCCAGATTCTCAGGACCGAAGCTCATGGGCAGCAAATCTCCCAGTGTAACTTTCCACACATACTTGTCATCCTCAATAGCTGCCATGATTTCGGCCTCTGTGCATGTCTCTCCCGAAGGAAACGTCGACGAGACCATGTAGATGGGCGTCGCGTCGGCGCAAAATTCCCGAATAACCTGACGGCAAATTCCACAGGGCGTCGTAGTCGGCGCAGCGACATCACTAAAGCAGGCGGCCGTAAGCAATGGGAATCAGAAGCGGAGAGCGAACGAGCGCACCTGGAGACAGCGATTGCGACAAAGTCGTGTATTCCCTCGCTCTAGCCAAGATCAAACGATAGAGGGGTAACAGAAATCTTGTCAGCTTGATGTACTCCAAAAATAAAAACAAAAGCAAACGAGGCCGTCCTTACAACGGCTTTGGTGATAGCTGTTCTCTCTGCACAAATACATCCTCCTGTAGAAGAAGGGGAGGGTGTAAGCTTGAGTCTCGAGCGGCGTTGACACGAAAGAAGCCAATAAAGCCAAAGGGCACATACCATACGACGCGTTCTCGACGTTACATCCACGGATTATGGTCCCATCTTTGGCCAGCAACGCCGCGCCCACTCTGCGGACGGGCGCGCAGGGTGTCAGCATAGTCGTCTGAATGTGGCAAGGCAACGACTTGCCTGAACTGGGAATAGGGAGCGTATGCAAACTCGCGCGCTACGGGCAGGTGTCAGGACGGATGCGGCGGCGGCGACGGCACGGGACTGACCTTGAATGCTGGCGAGGATGAGCTTCTGCGTGGCGGGGGAAGGCATGGCGGCGTGCTGGATGGCGGCGATGGGGCAGGGGCGGCGGGGAGTGGCGGCCAGTATAAGTAGGCCATGCGCTTGTTTGTTTGGCGCGTCGGAAAAGGCCGTTATATACTTGGCCCTCAGCGTCGCGCCGTCGCTCTGCGCCGAGTCCCCGGCCAGACAGCACAACGATGAAGGTCCCCTCCGCCAAGCACACCCCCGCCTCGCCCGGAAACCCTTTCGAGCACAGGGTCGCCCGTGCCATCAGCGCCTGCACCCGCTGCAGGAGCAGGAAGAGCAAGTGCGACGGCAAGCTGCCCGCCTGTGTGCGTCCCTCCCTTCCCCGCGTTCCTGCGCGCCGCTACTGACATCCTACATCCGACAGAGTGCATGCGAAAAGGTATGTGCCTCCGCCCAGCTCACGCGTCGAGTGGCAATCTGACCGCTCTCCTACTCAGGCAAAGGTAGAATGCGTCGGCTTCGACGCGATCTCGAAGAAGAATGTTTCCAGAAGGTGAGGCCTGGGTTCCCCGTATGCACCTCAGCCAAATCCCTCACCTAGCTCTGCACATCAGCTACATACACGAGCTCGAACAGGAAGTCGTCGCACTGCGGACGCAGCTCGACGGTTACCGTAGGAATGACGCTCCTGCCATGATCTCGTCGTCATCCGCCGTCCACGACCTCGGTCATCAGGATCCGGCGTTGCTCGAGGATGCACAGATGTTGACAAATCTAGCAACCGCAGCGGCTTCGCACCATGCCATGCATCACCAACCTCCACCTACCCAGCCCCAAGAATATCATTATCCTCCCTCGGTTTCTCCTGGATCTCTGCATCAACTTCCTCGATCTTATCCCCTGCCACCGATGTATTCTGGACTGCCCGTGGGAATGCAACCCGGAAAAGCATTTAGTCGAAGCCCTCTTGTGCATTCACCGGATTATTCGCATGCACGGTATCAAGGTGATGCCTCTCGAACAGGGTTCGGCAAAGACAAACCATACTCTACCGGCCACAACCACGCCCGCAGCGGTAGCGTGGCTCAGTCTCGTACTGTCGCCGCGAGTGACAATCAACTATATATGGACCAAGAGGATTTCGTGGATAACTCGACTGCAAGGGACATGGTCGATTCCGTTGTTTCTGATATCGCCTTCGGCGGAGCTGTTGCTGCGAGTGATTTACCACGGCCCGTGGGACATTTCATGGGTGCCAGTTCCGGAGTAAGCTTGGCTCGCATGGTAGTGGACGCTGTCCTTCGCACTGGCCCGGCCGCCGGCTCGCCCCTGCCAGAACGGAGAGATTCTGCCCTGGAACCAGCCATGTCACGACCCAATGCGAGCCCAGCCGCAGCGCATGCGATATCACATCCGTACGAATCCAGTAAGCGGGCTGCCTTTTCGTTGCGTAGCAATGGAGCCGATCTTCAGAACACTAGCAGCCCCCTAGGTGGTAGCACTATTGATCCTCCTTCGTCTGCCACATCAACGATAGACCCTGCCTTGTCTTCCTACAACATGACCCGTACCGACTACCCTACAAGTCATTCACGACTGCCAGCACATACGATACAACATCCAATCGCGCCGGTCTCAGCAGGTGAGGGATCGACAGAGTCGCCCTACACATCCAATCAACGCTCCACGCTCGACAGTCCATCTCCCGACATTTCTCATCGACATCCTAATCCTGTTGCCGCCAGCCCCGTGCCACCGATAAGCATTCCTGCGCTTCCACCTGCTGCAGCGGTCGATCGCCTCGTACAGGTTTATGTGGACTTTGTGCAGATCATGCTGCCCATCTTACACATGCCAACTTTTGAGAAGCAACTTGGGAGGGTACGGGAGAAAAGTTCTGATGTACAGGAGTCAGACATCTTTTTCGTGCTTATGGTTCTAGGTCAGTCAATGCAATGGAGCATCACACTACTGGGAAATGGTCTTATCTGGTTTGAATTTGCTAAAATTCTAGCATTAAGTACAATGGCATTGTCTCGATCACTCGACCCAAAAGCAGAGCTCCGTATGTCCTCCGAAGCATTCTACGTCGAAGCTTCTAAGCATCTAGAAGCGGTTTTCGAAGACCGTACCTACATCGGTCTGCAGGCTATCCTGCTATGCTGTTATTATTCATTATTGAATCCCACACGAGGCAGTACGTCAAGGATGGTTACAATCTAGCATTGGGTATTCATTCCGTGTCAAATACAGGTATTTGGCATCTTGTGGGCCTCGCATCCCGATGTGCTGTCGATCATGGCTTTCACCATGAAACAGATGCTGCTACAACATTGTCGCCTATCGAAATCGATATGAGGCGAAGACTATTTCACGCGGTTTACAACCTGGATCGTCTCTTGTGTCATTCCCTGGGACGACCACATAGCATACCTGATGATTTCATCTCAGTACCAGTATGTAACTTTATTCGCATCCAAGATTTTGTGACGTTGATCGCAAGCTTTCTTCTCTTTACATCAGCTATTCTCCAGTCTTCCAGACTATGCGATTACCGAGCACGGTCTGCTACCCGCCGAACCGGATCCTTACAAGGTCGTCGCCTTGAACTTTATTCCCCTTCGAGAACTACAATCTGAAATCAATAGTCGTTTATATTCGGTCAAGGCGGCTGAAGCACCCTCGCAAGAATGGTTTGATAAGATGTTTGAAAGACTTAAAATATGGTTAAGCAATTCACCAGAGCCAAAAGGATGCACCAGCGCTGAGGGATATGCGATCAGTTTTCACAGTAAGTGAGATCCCTGCTCTGGTATCACGCGCCAGATTGGACGTCTGATATCTCACGTTCCATAGACACTGTGTTATTGTTATTCCGGCCGTCTCCGGCTTGTCCACGACCTTCCAAGGATGCTCTAGCGGCATGCCTTTCGTCTTCAAGCTATATCATCAGGATTTTCAGGACCATTCAGCGCAAGAACAAGATCAATTGGCTCTGGTTATCCGTAAGTAGTATGGTAGTCTGGAATATCGCGGTGACTCGGGCGCAAATACTCATCCTGGTCTCGTTCTCCAGAGCCACTATGTATTCATGGCCGGAATTACATATCTCTACGGTCTGTGGAACATGAACATGCTTGGTGATTCTCCCGTCACAATGATGGATGCGCATCTTGATGTCCAAGCATGTCTTGGAACGTTGGAAGCTTTATCCGGTAGGCGTAGTCCTTCAAGTGACTTCTATCATTGTGAACCTGGTCGCTGAAGCCTTTCAAACAGTTTCCGTGCCTTCTGCTAGGGCTTGCCGATCTACTTTTGAGCTACTTAGCACCGCTATTCTTCGACGCCTATCTGGCGAAAGCATCGGGACTGTGGCTCCTGCTATATCCAGTCGAACTCGGGACGAATTCCCTTCCGTGGCTGGTCTCGGTTCGGCGGGAGCTCATGCGGAATCTGCCATGCGGCATTCTTTTCAGTCACAAGGTCTGCCTTCACCGCTTCCTAAGCTCGAACTTCCAACAGAGTTGAATATGCTAGACAACCTATTTCTGAATCCTTTGGCGCCACATCCCAAAGCCTCGGAGTCGACCATGGTGAAAACGGGATACTCGAAGGGGGCATATCTTGGTCAAGGCGAAGGTTCCGCGCCCTCCTCCGTTGAGGAACAAACAGGGACATCGTCGGCCGCCGTTCCTACTCTCGGACTGTCATACGCAGCTGGTGGGGACACGGCACAAGAACAGCAGGGTGCGGCCTTTCAAGAATTGGGACCAGCTGGCGTCGGATTTGATTTCCTTAGCTTTCTAGCCGCAGATGATGGGGGACGAGAGGCCAATGCGCAGTGGCTGTCTACGGAATCTTATCGACAAGATATGCCTATGCTCGGATAGATAGAAAAGGCGTAGAATTTGCAGGATATCGTTTTGCTTTTTATCCAGTCAGTTGGCATGTTTGTCGGCTTAGTCAATGGTTCTACCGAATGTCTGGATTGCTTATCATGGGTCCAAAATATATATTTGTCTTTTGTGTCTTGCATCTCGTAATTCGGTGACAATCATTGACCGAGGCGTTGACCACGAAAACATATTCATGCCGAGCTCCCATGTCGATATACGTGATGCCAGCCTTAATCTGCCCCAGGGCTGGCTGACAAATAACGCTCACCACTTCCTACTGCAGCCTTTAACAACGACGATCGAGGTTTCCCTTGCTCAAATGGTGTACCAACCAGCGCTGGTACCCAATTCGACCAAATCACCACCTTAACTATCATCACTATCACTATCCTCACCGTCCCAATCCGGTCCAAAGCGCCCTACCTGAGGCTCCATATCTCCCAACTCTTCTATAAGCTGTTGCAATGTATACTCATCCATACCTAGCTCCTCGTCGTCGTACTCGTTTGGATGTTGATGAGCGCGTGCGTTCCAATCGTCGCCGGGAAGGATAGGGTCCCATTCTTTTATATGTGGGTCGACCACCTCATTCGTAAACAAGCCTGGTCTTTCTTCGGGGGCGTCAACGCTTCTGCCCGTGTTGTCAGCGGCGGCAGTAAGCGACTGATGCTGCAAGTCTGGGAGTGTGCCGAGGTCTAGTCGTCCATCGGTTGGGTTGGGAAGCGCGGGAACAGACGCAGGCTCGGCGAACAGAGGCTGCAGAGTCTCGATGCCGGCAACGACCACTATAATCGCGCACATACCCGGGGATCAGTGTCTCTATTTTTTCTTTTTTTTCTTCGAACAAAAAGGCCGTCAAGCGGGCGGGGACGTACTAGCTGTAAAACACTCGAGTTTGAGCTATCGCGGGACCAAACAAGGAGCGGAATGTAAGAACGTTGGGTTATCCGAGCGTGTCAGGCCCACGGCTACACCAAGCAGGAGGCCGCTGCCGCCACTCACCGCTGCATAATTCCCACTATTCCCATCCACCATGTGCTGCGCTTGCGTGCTCTCGAATCCACCACGTCCAAGCACGTCTGCGAGCCGTTTCAAGCTCCACGTGCTCTTGTGCACCGGCATGAGGGGAGGGTACGCCGTCAGTGCGTTTGCGTTGGTAATGGCTGCGAGGAGGACGGATGTATCCTGCGCGAACGTGTGGAGGGCAGTGTTAGTGGTGGCGTCGGTAGCAAGGACGGTTGACATACGAAGAGAACTACCGTCTCCGGCTCTGCATCCTTGTCCGCCACAGGGACGGTCGCGTATCCAGGTTGTTTCTCGAGCGGAGCAACATTCAAGCCAAGTAACGTGGTCGAGGAGATATGTCTGTCGGCGGAATGTACGATGAGATCTGCTCACGCGCACGAGAGTGATGTGGGTTTGTAAGCGGGCGAGGAGGAGAAAACTGGGAGTGGTGATCGGTGACTCACGGACCGGTCCATCTGTACTTCGCTCACGCATTAATGGAACCAACGCCCGTACCTTTTCCTTGATCGTAAGCAGGGGCAGCGTCTGGCTTGTCCCGCCATGCAGGTACGGAACTCGTTGTCCAACGTCCGTGTTCCGTTTTTGCTCGTGTTCCTGCACGCTAGACGCAGCCCCGGGGGCCAGGGTGAGCGGTGGCGGCGGCTTGGGAGCGACCATGAACCGGGACCTACATCCAGTGTTCGCCATCCTTCTTTTCTACCCAGCCACGATGGCGCTCGGAAGGGACAAACCACCTGGCTGCCCACCCGACGTCGAGGACGACGCCATACTCGTGCTCCCATACCTGGAGATCGATGCTGAGCCATGCTCCCGGGTTCGTTCCTGGGGAGGCGGAGCGCGGGTGGGATGCCTGTGCACGTGCAAAAGCGGGGCCGGGGAGGTGCGGGGGGACTGGCGCGGGCGGCGGGGTCGTTGGCGTGGCTGGCGGGGGCGTCTCCCTTGCCGCAGCCCGAGTCGTTTCATACAAAGCCCGCGCATTCTTCATCGCCCGCTTGAACGCGTCCGCGGTCCCGATCGTCACGGGGATCTGCGCGTGCCAAAGGGAGGGAGCGAGGGAGGGATCAGCGTCGTGACAAGCCCGATCGGGAGTTCCAGGGTGCTTCCGCGGTGCCAGGGCAGATAGGGGTTCGAGGCGGCCTGCGTCGGTCTAGTGCTTGCGGCGCCTGACTCTCGCTTCGCCCGGTTTTCGTCGGACTCACCACATCCACCAGATCCTCCCCCCGTACCAACCACGCCGAGTCCGGCAACGGCATCCTCCTCAACCCTTCCAACCCCTCGTCCCTCCCCCACCCGCCAACGATGCCCTCCTCCCTACACTTATCCTTCCACTTGTCTACTTCGGCCTCTGTCAGCTGTATCAATCCGAGGGCGCCGATATAGTATCGCAAGTATTCGATCTGCCGCAGGCTCATGTAGAGTCTCGTCTTGCCCCCGCTCGCAACACCGGCAAACACGGCGAGCCCTGCCCCGTTTCCTTTCCGCTCGCCCTCCCCACCCTCCTCGCCCTCCCCGCCCTCCTCTCCCTCCTCGCCCTTCCCGCCCTCCCCGCCCTCGCCTACACCGCGCGCCTGCAGCGGATGCCTAGGATTCAGCAGCGCCTCGGGATTAACAAGCGACTTGAGCGCATTGACGTGCCATGGCGGGAGTGGCTTGCACCACTCGAAGATGACGTCCGAGAGGCGGATGTAGGTTGTCTCTGGGCGGAGGAAGGTGTATGCCATAGTGAGGCGGTGGGCGGGTGCCGGTGACGCAAGGCAGGAACGGGTGCCAACTTGAGGAGCTGCTTGAAGTGATGCCCCGGTCTGTTTACAATCTCGCGCCAGACTTGACCACGTCATTCCCGCTTGTTTGCTTCCGCGCCCGCGTCTCGAACTTTTCCTCGCGGCCAGTATATATCGCAGCCTTTCTGCGAGCGCCGTACTGTAAGGGCTCCCTTTCCCCCGTTCCCATCAGCAAAATGGCTATCGGAAAGATTTTCAGCTACCCTAGTACGTCTGTCTGCGTCTGCGCCTCCTCTCGTGCGGCTGGTGCTGACTGCTGCCCCCCCTCCCCTGCAGACAACTGGCGTGTGAAGCGGGTCCAGGCCGTCGCTGCCTGTGCCGGCGAAAAGCTGGAAGAGGTCGTCGTGGACATGAAGGACACCAAGAAGCCCGCGTTCTTGGCAAAGTGGCCTATGGGATGTGTCCCCGTCTTCGAGGGCGCGGATGGCACGTTGATCGGCGAGACCACGGCGATTGCCGAACATGGTAAGTGTCAAAGGACCTTTCCCCCTTCCCCCTTTCCCCTGGCACGCACGCCTACGCGCACGCATCTCTATGATGAGGCTTTTCTAGTTATAGTTATCCCTGTCCTAATCTCGCCGCGTCCGCGCGGCGGGGCCTGTCGACAGTTTTCCGGCGGGTGGTACCGTCATTTCTCTGAGCAGATGCCGTGCCCGGGCGTGCGTTCTAGTCATTTGGGAGTTTCCGCAGCTGACACGCCTTTGCCCGTAGTTGCCCGAGTGACCGGAGGAAAGCTCATTCCGACCGACCCCAAGCAGGCCGCCGAGGTTTCCCAGTGGATCTGCATCGCCGATCAGGAGGTGAGTCTTGGCGCGTTTCAGCACCGCCGCCCGCGCTGATCCCTTGGCTCCCAGCTCGCGGCCCCCCACGGCTGTGTCACCGGCATGGTCCACGGCTACGTCGCCTACGCCAAGCCCGTCCAGGTCTCGCTCCTTTCCAAGCTCGCCACCCGATTGGCCACGCTCGACCGAGTCCTCCTGACCCGAACCTTCATCGTCGGCGACCGACTCACTCTCGCCGATATCGCTTTGGCCAGTGTGTTGTACTCGTTGACCAACAACGGTGGTCAGATCGATGCCGCCGCCCGTGCAAAGATCCCCAACGTCGTTCGATACCTCGAGACGTGAGTTGCGTCGACCGGTGTGCCTTTAACCCCCTTACTAACCACACCTTGCCCCTTCCGCAGCATCGTCAAGTCCCCCAAGCTTGCACCCGTCTTCGGTGAACTCAACTACACAGAGACCGCCCCCCAGTTCCAGGCTCCCAAGAAGGAAGGCAAGGCCGACAAGCCCAAGGCTGACAAGCCCGCTGCCGCTGCCGCCGCCCCGGTCGCCAAGAAGGAAAAGGCCAAGAAGCCCGCCGAGGATGATGATGACGACGAGCCTGCCGCTCCTGCTGAGCCCAAGGTCAAGAACCCGTTGGACGACTTGCCCAAGAGCTCGTTCATCATGGACGAGTGGAAGCGAAAGTACTCGAACGAGGATACCTTGACCGGTGCTCTTCCCTGGTTCTACGAAAAGTGAGTTCGTCGTTGCCACGTGCCATGCGCATCCACTAACCCCCTCCCCTTCCCTTCCCAGCTTCGACTCCGAGGGATACTCTGTCTGGCGAGTCGACTACAAGTACAACGACGAACTCACCCAGGTCTTCATGTCCGCCAACCTGATCGGTGGTTTCTTCGCCCGTCTGGAAGCTTCGCGAAAGTACGCGATGGGTAGCATGGGCGTATTCGGCAAAGCCAACGACTCGATCATCTCGGGCGCCTTTGTCGTTCGTGGCAAGGACGCCGTTCCCGTTCTTTCCGTCGCCCCTGATTGGGAATCCTACACCATTACCCCGCTCGACATCACCACCGAAGAGGGCAAAAAGTTCTTCAATGGCGCCATGTCCTGGGAGTTGGAGATTGACGGAAAGCCCTGGGCGGATGGAAAGATTTTCAAGTAAACGACGGCGAGCACCCACCGCTCTATTGTACCCGAACCACGTTGTGAACTATAGTAACAATTGCAGACGATCTATCGAGGCCTATGAGCCGTAATTGATGTTAATGCTAGCGAGACGTTTGGTGTTCAAGAATTAGACCACTGTCGACACGGCTCGTCCGGCAGCTATTACGTGCCCGCCTTTCACTTTCGCCACTCGCTGTCAAGTAATCGACAAGTTCAATACGAGGGAAGCCGGCAAAGCCCCCACGGTTCATCAAAACCATGATGCCTTTTCCCAGCTCTTCACCTTTCGTTCCGTAAGAACCGTCGCCGAGCACATGAAAGTTAAGCGCACCGGGCACATCATAATCAACAGTATTTACGCAACATGTCTACCTTGTCCTACATGGCCAGACGATCAGCATTTACTCTTACTACACAGCTGCCCCGCAGAGCTCGCCTGATTCTGACCGCTTGATCTAACAGCAATTTCCTCGGGATCAGATAAGAACGGAGCCTCGGATTGCATGTGCCTGCAACATTTGTTCGGCGTCATCGTTTCGTCGCTTACACTAGTTCTTGCCGCTTTCCAGGAACGCCTGAACGTTCCTCTGAAGGAGACCGGTTGGGCGTAAACCCAGTCCGTTGATATACGCCTGATAAAAGAGGACAGGGGGGGGATTTGATAAAGCTTTCAGCTCGGATAGTGACCGGGCTTGTGATGTCGCGTTCCTCAAGTCCGGATGATAACGTCGCGGCTGATGTGTCAGCTTGTATTCGTAGACAGCCTTGCCATTCTGGGTCGAGGGTAAACCGATCTGACGTTGAGGAACTGCGTGAAAGAGTACGTCGTCTCCTCGAACGCCTGCGTGAGGCAACCATTCGAGCACCTCGTCTTTCCACGACGAGGCGACTGAGCTCGTCAACGTCGTTCGGGATATGAGCGAGTTGTCAGGAGAGAGATGGTCGCACACTCGCCCTTCGTCACCTATTGTAGAGCCCGCAGATATGTAAGAATGAAGAAACCCTCCCTTTGCTGTGCTTCTATCTGACGATTATTTCCCTTTGGATTGAGGGACTCTGGCTTGCTTGCTCGCACGTTGCCTGAATTGGTGGATGACCACGATCCTACCGCTCGCAAATACGCCTGAGGACCAAACCATCCTCGTATGAGGTCCTGGCGTGTCTCTCCTGGTCCGTCACGACGTCCAGGACGCCGGACTCGGATACGAGATCATCGGTCAAGCGGCGCAAGTCGTTCCTTGCCTGCAGTGCGCGAATACGGGCATTGCGGTGACCAAAGTTGATCAGCATGATGGGCATGGGATTGTGGAACGGTTTAATGACGAATCGCATTTCACTAATGGCGCGACCAGGGTCGGGGGCGGATATGGCTGTTTCTTTTCAGGACAGTTTAGGGAAGCATCGGTGTACGGGGAATTGTAAGTGTATCGAGAACAAAGGGCAGGGTGGCGGAAAGGATTATAGGATTATATTCCATCGACCCATGCCCAAAGGTCTAGTATGTCCAGCAAACCACATGCCATGGTTTATCCGCCAATGTGAATGATGGGTGGTATGTCTACCTTTGAGAGTCACAGAACCGCCGCCGGAGAGCCCTGGCGAGAAACCAAGTACAGAATAGATTGACATAAGGAAGAACAACACCGAAACTCCGAAAATTCTATATGACGGTACCGAAACACAGAAACTGCAGTCTGCTATTTTCACAAAAATAAGGAGATACAGATTCAGTTCCAACCATCGCCTTTTGCCATGGGTGCCGGTGCACACTATGAGTTTTCCGGGTGTTGTGCCTCTACATTAACACTCGGGAGGTTTTGTTCATATCGTCTAAAAGCCAGGCAATAACCACCAGTGAAAAGGATAATCTGGTACGAATCAGGAATGTAAGACAGTAGCCGATGGGTGAGAAGCTTACAACCCACGTAATTTTCCAGCCACTTGTTTTTCTCTGGAGAGTCGCGATGAAACCTAACCGAACGAGTAAATATGGCACGAATCAGACCTGGTACCGAAGGCCAACACTTATTCGAATTTCACCCACCATATTGCGTCGCGAACCATATGGTCCTCTGAGAGCCAGATATGGTAAAACTTGGAGAAACAGGACGAAGTAACTAGAGTGAGTTCTCCAATACACGGCGCCATTCGCATCCTCGAACGGCCAGTGTGTATAACTCACATCTTTCCAGCTGAGGGCGTAAGGGTGCGAGCGAAAATCGTGCGCCAAAAAGAAATTCCAACCTCTCGTTTCAGCTGTCCTGCTTGAACGATCGCACGGCAGTTGAGACTTTTAGATACCTCTACCTACCCAGTATTTGCGGACCAGCGAGACACCGATCGCACTAGTGATTCAGTGTCCAGTACAAGACTTGACAGGGGGTAAAGACTGCTTTGCGGCGAATGAGAGTGTTGGGATGGGCGATTATGTCAAGAAACAGAGGGCAATATTGAGTCACAAAGTCCTTCTTCTAATGAGATGCTTCGTTGGAAAGGCAAACTTACTAGTCTGTCAGTCACCGTGCGAGATTAATGAGTCAGGTACGAGCGGCTTGCGGAAATCAAAAGCAATCACCTACTGCCATCCCAGAAAATCGACTCTGTCTCCAGGCATTGATGGACGACTTGACTACTTGGCAGTAGCAAAAGCACGAGATATTAGATTAGCTTGTTTGAGATCGAATAATGACCAGAAATGAATGCCACGAACCTATGTGTCTCCACCCTGCAGTAAAGACCCTGTTCGGCGGACGTTGTATCTTCATTGAGTGTTGTATAGAGGGAATTCATCCCAAGGTATGCCATGGTCTAGATTCTGTGGCACAACTGCTACTGACCAAGTGGATTTGCGGGAAGGAGGTATCACGTTTCACATCTTTATATCATGTTTCTATCGGTGTGTGTACACACACCGATATTCAGAAGGGGTACATGAGGATGTCCCTTGAGCCTTCTCCTCTTGTTCCGTCAAAGGCATTCAGTGGAACTTGGCACCTGCCCGTGTGGCAATATATAACGCCCCTGCCCATCGTCCTTGTGCATGTGCGGTAATGTTGATGTTCCGGGACCGCGGTTATATAAGAGAGACGACGAGCATGGGCTGAAAAGCCGATAGAGAAGGCTTTCATGCGTTTCAGCTCTTGTAGGGGTTGTTTATCCTTTCCTGTATGCTGTGTAACGGCAGACAGTCTTCATTGATATCTAGCATTGGAGTATGTCAGCTAATATGTCGCATGGGTTGACTTGAGGCAGGGAAGCTGGTGGGCCTCGTTGGTGGGCGAGGACGGCGTTCACTCCCGATGGAGCGCATATAGCGTAAGAAGTACTAGCACTGAGCAGCCTAATGCGTCTAAATTCTTGTCGCTTGTCTAGCTACTTGCTGCGGGTTCGGGGGAAGGAGGCGTGCTGAACCCCGTCTGATATCACCTTGGCCTACTTCCACGAACATGCGATAGGAGAACGAGCACGCTGTAATCAAACGTATCATGTGCTGCAATCTCGGCATGGTGTTTCATCTTTTCGTGAAAGTGTCAACAAGGTGAGATACTGCACACAGGATGAAACGGAGATGAAACGCGGAAACAGAGAACCGTTGCATCATTTTGCATCCGCCCGGCGGCCGATCCAAGCAGGTGGAAAGTCCGATCGCCTTCCGATCTTAACGTTTTGGCTGGTTTGAAGAGGGCGAACCCGATTCCAGGAATATACAGAAACTAGCATCCTTCTCCGCAATCCATGTTTTCCCTTACTCGCCTTCCCCTCCGTCTCCGCGCGGCAGCATCGTCCGTCCGTCTTCCGGCTCGGCGCCACCTCTCCGTCACCCGCTTCCGACTCGCGCAACAGCCCTCGGATGCCAACTCGTCTCTGGCGTCGGAGTTCGCGGCCACGTTCGCCCAGTCGCCGTTGTACAATGTGATCAAAGCTCATCCTTCAGCTATTGAGGCGATCAAGGAGGTTGGGGATCTGATGCAGAAGAAGGGTAAGTTCGGGCTCTCGGGCTGTCTTGCGAGGGTTTCCGGCTGATATTTGCTCAATGTGGGGTTTGAAATGAAAGGTATCGACGTCACGCAGCCGCCGAGTAAGATGACCATGCTCAAGCTCGCGATGGATGGAGACTTTAGAGAGGCAATTGGAAAAGTGATGAGCGAATTAAAAGCGGCTGGTGTCGATGTCACGCCCGAGGTGAGCCCGCAGCACCCGTTTACCTCTTCCTACCTCGCTAGACGTTACTGATTGGCTTGATTGCGGGAGGGTAGAACGTACAGCAATTGATGGGACCGCTCGGCAAAAAATAGACGCCTTGCGCTGCCCGCAGGCCAACTGTAGCTTTTAGAACTGTTATATCAATATTATTACCCACGACATCTATCGTGGCGGATAAATGGTATGGTTATACAGCCAAATACAGCCAAATACAACCAAATGCAGCCTATGCGACGGATGATCAAGAGATATTGAACGTCGAAATAAACCAAACACGTTATTCCTTTTTTTCGTGCGCCTCTCGTCGCCCTTTCAGGTGTTCGTGGGGAAAGACCTCACGCACAGAGCGCCCACCGCCTGGCCGGCGATACAGCGAGCTGATGGTTCGGTCCTTCGTTGGGTCGACGATCGTACGTCGGTTCGTCCTCTTACACCGTCAACCCGTGATATGCGTAGTCAAGCAACGGGAATGGTTTTGTTAAAGTATTCGGACGTATTGACGCCGTACGTGGCGATTGCCCTGGCCCGTGTTCAAGTCCCAGTCCGGTCCGAGGCTATAGTTGAAGCATTCCGGATCGGAGACAGACACAAAGACTCGGCGGATCAACGTATTCCAACGTGTGAAGAGTTAAAGAGGCTGCCCAAACGTCGCTCCACCCGTCCCCGGAACGCCTTGACTGGCGCGTAACGGATGTTGGGCGTTGCCCCCTGCGCTGCCGCTGGCAGCGAGCGGTGGACCGGGATGCGGATGTGGGATTGCTGAGTCGACGGCAGAGGGGTCGTCCTATATAGCGGCCAGAGGGGGAAAGGAAGGGGAAACATTTAGCGCTTAGTGGGCATGAGGACCGTGAAGAGGAATAGGGCGTACCTTTTGTTCCCTGATTAATTCGTTGAATTGCTATCACGCGTGCAGGAAGGAGTTTAGCGACCGGTTTCATTTTAATTTATACGAGAAGAAGGAGGACGGGAAGCAGGACTTACACCCCATAGATTAGCAACCGTTTGGAATTCTTTCCCGACTCCGAACACTTCTTCCAGTTTTCGGTTAAGGACGTTTGCAGAGGATAACAAGTCTTCGAATCCCTATAAGCCGAGGTAGGCTTAGCGCATCAGTCGATTGGTTGGAGGAAGGGGCACAGAAAGTACGTACACCTGCGATCTCTTCTACAAGTCTGTCCCGCTCTTGTTCGAAAAAGGAACGTTCAGCACCTCCGTGTTCGTTATCTTCCCCCGCGGGGGAATGGTTTGCCGGTTGATCGCTCCCGGTAACGGACGGGGTCGCGCTAGAGGAGGCAGACGCGCCGATTTGATGGCCTCCTACGTATGTAGGAGCCGATGTGGCCATGGACTTGCGTGGATGCATTGTGGGTGGTTGGGAAGGGAGGAGGATACAGGACAAGTCGGAGGGAGATGCTCTGTGATCAAGACAAGCAAGGATCCGCTCAATGGTGCGCCCGGCGCATCTATCCAATTCAAAACGTAAACAATGGTACAACTCTTCCGGCCTAAGTCGCACGCCACACTTTGACACTCCCGTCATCCGCAGCGGTCGCCAACAGCTGCCGTGTCCGCTGCTGCATCTTTACTGCACGCGCATGCCCGGGACTGCTAGCATCCTCCTCCTCAGGAACTGAGCGACGACACCAGGCGACCGAATTGATGTCGTGGATCTCGTGGGCACGCTCTTGTAGCCCGACAATGGTGGCTATTATTTTAGGAACGGGGCTGCTGAGGTGCGAGGAGAGAATCGTTTCGCTTGTTTTCCTCTGTTCCGCCGTGCAGGGAAGGTCAGCGCGAGAGGTTACGAGTCAGGGGCCTAAGGGGCGGACTTACCACCTGCCAGATCAAGATTCGACCATCGCCCCCCGTACTCGCCAATCGTCCAAGATCGTCCTCGTCTCGATCCAACTCTGAGGAGGATTGAGAATCCGTCCATGACAAGCTGAAACACGCGCGCGGATCGTGTGCGCGATAATGTGCCACTTCGGTCCATCGTGCTTCCGTACTGTGTCCGCTGCAGGGGAGCGCACAATATTCAATGCATTAGACCAATTCCCCTAACGTCTCCCCTTTCCGCGCCCAACTCACCCGCGTGCCCATATCCGAATTCCCCCATTGTCACCTCCGCTCGCGAGAAACATCCCACAAGGGGAAAACGCCAAGCTCCAGATCGTTTCCGGGTCTTTCAGCGCCGGAACGGTGAATTCATCGTTCTTGTCATCGTTGTCCGCTGAAGACGGTTTTGCCTCGTCCCCGGCTAGGGACATTTGCTCGTCTTGAGAGTTCAAGCCCGAAGCCATCGTTGGATCAACAGCCGGAAGGGACGGTTGAAGTTTTTGAAAGGGGCCCCAGTCAGCGTCTGGGTCGTCGGCGAAGAGAAGGATCGAGGCGTCGTAGGATGCCGATGCCAGGATCTACACAATGAGAACGGGGGCAGGTCAATGGGGCAACATACGGGGGAAGGGAGGTCAAAGTAGCGCACCTCTTCTTTCGGATGCCAGGCGAGGGTTTTAACATCCTGTGTATGCTCCATCATGACCGAAATACATTCGAAATCTGAATCGGGCTGCACTGTATAGGCGATCAGAGAAGGGCAGAGTCAGTGCCGAGCGAGACAAGGACCTCGTACGAAACGACAACAGCTCACCTTCCCATACCCATACGCTTTTATCCCTTGAGCAACTCGCAAGGAGCGCACCGTCGCTCGAGTATCCGACGGATTTACATTCACTCTCATGCCCTTCAAGTGTGGTCACGCACTCCCACTCCCCTGTTCCATCCTCTCCCTCATCATTCGCCTGCATCGCACCGGAGCGCTCGATCCCCTCATCTCGCTCATCCAGTTGCTCCCATACACCGACAGTCGAGTCAAAGCTCCCCGTGACGAGCGTCCGTCCGCTCGGGCTCCATGCGATACTGCGGATCGTCCGTTTATGCGCCGTCGGGATCTCAGTCAGGAACGTGAATATTGGTACGGCGACATCCGTAGAGGAAGAGGAGGGAGGGAAACGGTATGTGTACAAGCGGACGGATTTATCCGTCGAGCAGGAGGCGAGAAGCGGTCGTGTTGGGTTCCATGCGACACACCATGCGGGTTCCGTGTGGCCTAAGTGCGGTAAGGGTGCAGCGTGAGCAGAAAGCCGAACAGCGGTGTATGCAAGGGGGTGAGATATTGAAGTGTAGGAGTGCCAGCTTCCTTCCCGATGCCGATGTATTTGAGCCGATCCGATATCGCTATCACAGCGTACGACGCAGAATCTCGTTTCACAAAAGTGGATTTTCGCTCCACAGGTCACTTTATACTCTCTTGTGTCCATTCCCACCCATGTCCTGCGGCTCCCCCATCATCTTCCCCGTGCCTATATTCCACTCACCTTTCAACTCGGCAACAAGCTCCATTCCTGACATCCTGTTACTTTCTACCGACGCAAAGCACAAACCGAGGTCATGTCAGCTCTCGGTATGATATAGCAGCACAATAGGCAAGACAGGGAAGGATCGGAAAGATCAGCCCACGCCGCTCCATGCATTGCCCTGCAAGAGTGCAGCACAATCGGGCGAGTGGGGAAACTGTAAAGTAGCCGTGTTCGTTCGCATCCTGGCTCGAATTCCCGGGGGAAAGCAGCCGTCGATTGGCCCCGGCGGTTTGTCATCCTGGCAAGGAGGGGAAGGGAGGGAGGGTATCCAGGAAGGGGGCCTACCGGTTGTTGTCTGACGGTGGAATCGTATGGGCTTCTTGAAGTAGAGTAGAGTAAAGTAGAGTAGAATGATGTAATAGGTTCTCTCATCTACCTCCAAGCTCGACGCCCGGGCCGGATCACGTGACCGCGGATGACACTTACTTGTGAAACGGGTCAAGCTGGGATATACTGCACTCTGAGCCGGACTTCAACCCAAGCGGACGGGGCTCAGATGGAGAACACGCGCTGCTTATTGGCCGTCTCACAAATGTGCGGATGATACGAGATACTGTGTCCGATCATGCCAGAGGACGGGTACAATCAAATCACCATTCGAAGCCTATAGCGATCTCGGAGCCAGAGTTGTGCAGATACAAGTTGATCAAGGGGAAAGAGAGTCCGTTATGAAATACAATACGTAACGCGAAAAGGGTCCGCCAGCGATTCGAGATTACCGACCGACGGTGATGTGAACAATAGCGTGTTTAATGGGTCAATTCGCACCGTCTATGAGCACGCGCAGAGATCAAGTCAAAACAAGATCAGATTTAGTCGGCGAACTTGCGTGAACAAACGACTTACTCGAGGATATTATGGTAGACGAATTTGAAAGACCAGACATTTCCACGTAAACGCTTGATATCGAGAGATAGGAGACCTGGCAAATTCTTCAGCCGAGTCAACTCGATAGAGAATTTCACTTCATCTCCCGGGTCCACACTTAAGGTAAGAGCAGTAACCTGTATTCAGCACCAATCTACACTTCAGGGATGGATCGCATACTTACGTGTGTTCACCGTATGTTGGTTCAGGTCTTCGATCCGACGCTGGCAATTCTCTAGAAGTCCTACTTGTGGAACTGATTGTTGCGCTCATATCAGGGGAAGAGAGCACGTTGGAGGAAGCATTCTGGGAGCTGCCTCTGCGAAGCATGTTCCGGAAACCTCCGGAAGCGGGCAGCAGTCCGGTCGATGAGCTGGATAAAGGCAAACCATTTCTGTTTACCTATTGAGCAAGAAACACACGGATTCAGCAGATAACTTGACCAAGAGCACCAGATGTGACTTACATTGTTTGAGGCGCCTGTCGCCGTGGTCATGGAGGCAATACTAGTGCTGCTAAATGTGGATGAACCCAGGCCAATCATTGCCCCTGCTTTCCGTCGCTTCGCCCTTGTGCAACGCAATTTGAACTCGGTTTCGCGTTTCGCGTCGATGCCCATGGCGTATAGAACCTTCTGTACTTGATCCATGACATCGAGAGCAGGCTTGGAGGTCAAAGCTGATTGATCAACAACGCCGATATGAACACGGAGTCGCGCCTCATTGAACGGCGAAGATGTTACGGAATTGACAGATGCAAGAGCAGGACGGTTGGATGGTTGACCTTGATTCACAAGATCTGAGCCTACCGTGGCTGGTCGAGGCAACTTTTGGAGGAGCGCTTCATCAGTCGCTTTATAGTCTCGAGTTGGTGGTTGGGCCTGTGGGGCAGTTATCTGATCGGTCGTCTCTGCTTCTACTTTGACCTGATCGATTTGACCTGATGCATATCGATGACTGACAGGCGGAACAGGCGGTATGTTCTCCTTATCGGCAGGCGCCGCCACCATCGATCGACCTTCATTCATTCCCGGTGTTCCGGCTGTCACCAAAACACCCGGACCACCAGGATAAGACTGAAGGCTGTTCACCTGTGAAGGCTCCCTGGAAATCGGCGGAGCAGCGGGGAAAGAACCTTTGACGAGACTTTTCCTTCTAAACCAGTTCATCACCTTTTGAGCGGCACTGCTAGAGGCGGTATGCTGATGGCCGGGCCGTTCAGCAGGTGCGATCGACGGTGACTGGTTGTTTCGGAAACCGTGAACCTGGGTGACAGAAGCATTGCTCACACTTCGTTCTGCAGGATGAGGTGGAAGAATCCTGTCGGCCTGAACCATCACTGACGAATTTCGGGATCGAGTCGAGCCCTCTCGAGGTGTTGTAGGGATCATGGCGGTCGAAGTCGTGGCGGGCGTATGCAGTAACCCTGGAATCGGTCTATAGAGTGCGCAAGTTCAATCGAAGCCCGACATCATCATCGGAATGTGAACTACGTACGGGTATGATTCTGAAGCACTAGCTGAATGCACCTTGCGATCTTCCTCGCCATTCTCTTGTCGGTGTCCAGCCACACGTCGCTTCACTTTGTCGCGAGTGCTTTCACGCCTGTGCAAGAATCCTCCATTGTCTTTTACATCCTCCTGACCACGCGAGCCGGAACTAAATACTGAATCAGATGAAAAACCGGTACCGGATAGAAGTTTGCCAAACCCAAAGCTGTTCATGGTCATTCCTTTTCGGCTTCGCTCTTTTTTGGCGTGAGCTTTGATAACAGAAACATCTTCCTGTGAACCCGGACTGATATGTGAAGACGGTTCTTCCGCGAGCGTTGGACTCGCTGTTGATGACACGGAGGGACGTCGAGTACCAGTATTAATCGTTACCCGAGGTCTAGCGGACGAATCTTCTAGTTCCGTTGACTGTGTATTTGCGCTCGATATCGAGTTTGATACAGAACTACCCGAGGCTGTTCTCGATGGGACGGGCAGAAGCGATACCTGAGAGGACGTTGGGCGCTCTTGCTGCATGGCTGCATTTGTGCCTGCCTTGTCGCCGATCGAGTGCATCGAGTCAGCCTCGAAAGCGCTCGAAGTTGCGGGTACTTTGCTTGGCGTAGGTGGGACAAGGCGGATGACGGAAGGTGATAGTACGGGGCTTGCAGGTGCCGGTATGTCTCGAAGACCGTATGCTTCTGCACTCTCTTGGTCAGTCATACGTGGGGTAGGCAGATGACCTGGATCTGTCGCGATCTGCTGCACAGGAATTGGAGCTGTCGAATCGACATCCATCCTCTCCGGGGATCCGCCTTGAATAATAGGCATTGACGTCGCCGGCACTTTCGATTCGGATTGACGTTCCGGCGAGCGCTGGATTGTCATCATGGCTGACACAGATTCAGCCTCGTCGATTTGCATCCCATGGCCATTTCCTTTGGCAGTAGCAACGGCCTTCGATTCCTGCAACCTGTCCTTTTCGGCTTGAATCTGCACCAACCGCTCATATGCGGCTTCACCATCATACTCGACCTGTATGGTGTGTCTATTCTTGGTTTGCGGCGAGGGACGTTTCTTTGATGCAGGAGACGTCGAACCAGAACGATTGACTGTCCCCTCTGAGCGTTTAGGCGTGACTTCTCCCATTCTCAAAGTCGATGTCTGCGGTCCATCGTCCGCACGTTGTCGAGCAGATGCTCTGACTTCACCTTCGGCCGAGATCGGATCTGCCTCAATATCCTCTTCCGTACGCGGCCTGCTTCCGGTTTGTCCGAGCGATCCTGTGGGTAATGATCCAGAGAACAACGCCGAAGAAGGTGGAGGGGGCGTCAAGGCCGACTGCCGTGGTGATCCAGAGGTCGTTGTCGGCGGATGAGACGATGTATTAAATCCTTGACTGGCAGAACTCTTAGTTTCCGAAAGAGGCGCGATAGGTCGAGATCCTGGAGGAAGCGAAATAGGCGCAGTGTTCAGACCCATACCCATCGGCATTTCACTCTTGTGCCTTCGTTGATGGTCCTGCGGTGCCGATTTCGCCGTCTGCGAAAGCTGACCGGGAGCGACTCCGGCGCTCTGAGCGAGATAGCTCAGCCTTGCCGTTTCTCTCGCTTTCATCCTAGCCTGCATGTCTCTTCTGCTCGTCTGCCGCTTGTATTGCATTTGTTCCTGTGCAATTTTTTCTAACTCGTCCACATTCCTTGCAAACAATGGTCGGAAAGGCTCCAACCATGGATGGTTCATGATTTGCTCGAGGGTGCAACGTTGTTCTGGGTTCGGAACCAGCATGGACGACATCAAATCTCGCGCGGTGGGCGAGACCCAATCCGGGAATGTTAGCGGTGTGTTGATGATATACTTGTACAGTAAGTTGATGTTATCGCCGTCGGGGTTTTCCGGATCATCATCGAACGGCAAGTATCCGGAAAGCATGGCGTACAGGATAACGCCGCATGACCAGATGTCTACCGCTGAGCCCACATACAGTCCATCTGAAACGACCAGTTCGGGAGCTGCATAACAGGGTGAACCACAGCTCGTGGCCATCAGATCGTCTTGCCGGCGCTCGAATCTGTTGGCGAAACCAAAGTCGGTGATGATAACGTTTCGATGTTTGTCCAGCAGCAGATTCTCCAGCTTGAGGTCACGATGAACGATCTTCTTCTCGTGAAGATAATGAACTCCGGAGATGAGTTGGGCAAACAACTTTGACGCGTCTTTCTCCTTGAGATACCGATGAGCGAGGATGTGGTCAAACAATTCGCCACCTGCGAGAAAAAGCATGTGAGTAACTCTTCACCGAGCGTTCCTGGCGCAGTCTCTTGACGACTTACCATTTGCAAAGTCAAGTATGATCCCGATGTATTTTTCCGTCTCAATGACGTCAAACAGACGAACAATGTTTGGGTGTTTGACGGTCTAGTTTGAGTAGAGTGAAAAGGGTTGTATAAGTGTCCGTTTCAAGTTGCACGATCAATTCGATCTCCTTCAGGCCATAGCTCTAATTCCATTTGAAGCAATGAGCTTACCTTCAAGACATCGATCTCCCTCTCCACCTTGCTCAATCTTACAGCATTATCAACACTGCCCCTTCGGATTAACTTGATGGCAACCTCCTCTCCATATTCTCTATGCACGCCGAGCTTCACCTTTCCGAATTCTCCTTCACCCAATGTCTGCAGCAGGATATACGGACCGAAATTGATCAGTTGTCGTCGAGGATGGGAAACTTGGTATGCGGCGATTGATGGATGAAGAGTATACTCTGGAGAAAAGACTTGCTCCTTTGTAAACATGCTTGAATGACGAGAGGGTGCGCCGGGACCGGATGTAGTGCTTGCAGGGTTATATGTGGCTCGCTTTTTCGTTTCCGTGGCCGGAGACGGCCCAGCATTGCTCAGGTACTCGGGTTGAATTGGAGGATGTGAGGGAACCGCAAACGACCTGTTCACCTCATCGTTCATGGCAGGCGGGGACAATGGTGCAGATCCGATGGGTACGGGTGAGTTCAGTTGACCCGATGGTCGTCCGTGAAACGTCGGTATGCGTGAAGGCATCGCCGGAGTTGGTGATTGCGAGTGGGTCGGAGACGGTTGGGAGAATAGAGCGTGAGGTGGAAGGCTCGTGTGGGCAGCGAGGCCTTGCTGGAAAAATTGCTTCTCGATCTCTGGAAGCACGGGTGTAGCAGTCGGTGGTGAGAACGGTGGAGTCAGGTAACGTTGCTGCGGTTGAGACTGCTGCTTTGGATGCGAGGCGTGTCCATAGCGCGCGAAGGGGTCTATGACCGTGGTGTCCATGATGAGAGCGATGCTGCGTCTATCCTTGCAAGGGGTGTCGAACGTCTAATCAACAAGCATCGACGCCCGAAACGTTCCGCCTCTTCCTAACGTCGGACTTGCTAGCAATCCCTGAAACGAATCCGCCGTCCGTTTCGTTAATCAGGCGGGTGATGGAAACAAAACGGGCGTTTCAGGTGCGATAGGAGTCTCGTTTACGAGGCAACCTCGTTGGCCCACAAGGATAGATACACTATGTTCAATCGTGCCGTCCGTGGATCCTCTGTATGGAGATCGTTGCGGATCAGTGTGTTGCGGCCGATGGATGACGAGCTTTGATGGACTATCGAGGAGATTATTGTCGCGCTAGATCAATTCAATCAGCTTGATGTAAATCTCCTAGCTTGATCGAATGCCAGACCGATACTGCTACTACTACTATCACTAGGACGAGGGACGAAGAAAATGCTTCAACACTCGGCATGTGATCCGGGTTCGATACCTTGCCAAGTTTCCCAATCCTGGGCTCAATCCGCAGCTGGGAATTCCATAACGGACGAGTCGCACAAGAACAAAAACAACAAACAGCTAATAACAAACTCGCCCCGCGCTTGCTGTTCGGCGATTAGATTCCGCCTTTCGCCTTCTTTACGTTCCAGTTCACGTTCTTCTTCACGCGTCGGCGGCTACTGAAGCAAACGAAATGTATGCAAAGTACTCGAGTATTACAGTAGTACACCAGGGATTGTACCGCTTCCAACAGGCAGCTGGAAACCACAATTGGAATAGCATGGTACATCATCTACGCCGCTGGCTGCGCTCCTTCTTCATCTGTATGATTTACAAAAAGAAATGTCAAACTGACCGCTGAAATCATCCTCTTGATTGTGCGTTATCGTATCCATATCCCGTACTCATTTGTTGCAAGCTCTTGCGACGATCTCCCCCCAGTGCTTGCCGCGGACTGTGTGGTAATGCAGCACCTCCGCTACCGGACGAAACATCATGGTGTGATTGCTGCTGTGGCTGATAATGTTGCGGCGCAAACGGATTTTGCGAGTTGACGTCTTGCTGCTGATGCGGGTGACGGTCGTTGCTCTTTGGAATCATCTGAGAGGGCTCGAGAGGTGTGTACATCATGACCATCGCGGCATCTCCCCTCGGATCGTACGTATCCAATACGGACGCGGCTGCTGGGGGGTAGGCCGGCAGATAATTGCGACTTGCGTTATCACTATTGGCATTTCCGGTATGCATCATGCTGTATCGGCCCGGCGAACTTGGTGCAAGAGAGCTTGAACTGGGTGTGCTCATCATCTGAAAGTCGTGTGATAGAGCTGTGCGATGTTGAGAGACCCGACTGTTGTTCTCGAGCGCTGGTGGCGGCGGGTGCATCCCGTAAGCATAAGCCATCGCATAGGGATTCGTGCTGTCCCAACCGTATCCTGTCTGCCCAAGCATCTCTGCCTGCTGCTGCAAGTATTCCAGCTGTGTGTTTGCCGGGTATTGCGCCATGGATGGGCGTTTCGCATGTCCTCGCTTCTCCCATTCAGCAATATCCTGATCACGACGCAAAACAGGTGTCAGGTTGGATCGAGAGCCGGCAGGGTCGGGTGCACCCAAGTGTGTCAATCTCGCTAGTGCCGGTGGGATCGTGTCCATTTGATTGATGGTGTTCGCCCGATTACGAGTTGTCGGATAATAGGAATTGGGCGGATTCACGAGGCTCGGCATCTGCGGTTCCATACTTGAGAAAGGCCCAGAGGAGATGGAACTCGACATAGCTCCATGAGACGGAATGCGGGGCTGCGCTTGGTGAGTTCGACCTTGACTTGACAAAGGCATGTGAGACTGCGTCCTGGCATGACTGGCAAGTCCAAGGTTCTGATAGCTGGGCACCATGTGACGCGCTGGAGTGTACGTGGTCTCGGCAGAGGTCTGGTTTCGGAACGTCGATTGGGCTTGAGATTGAGCCTGAGATTGGGCCTGTGCCTGAGCTTTGGCTTGAGCTTGAGCCTGGGCATGTACTTGTGCTTGCTGCGACTGAGCCTGAGCATGCGCAGCTTGTGCGGTATATTGCTGGTGCTGAGCCAATTGCCTGCCGAAAAATCATTTCAGTTACCCAGGTTTATGAAAAGTAAACAAGGCAAACGTACTGGTTGTATGTGGCAGCGTCGGGATATGCCCTGTTGTTTCGGGACGTTGATACCAGACCACCATACTTTTTGGATTGGACATCTTCGCTTTTGGCAGTAGACCTTCCAGAGGAAACGCCCACAGAGGGCTAGAGTGACGAGTCTGACATCAGTTGTTTTCGCGATTAATATCCACGTTCACACGTACCTCCCAGTGACCTTCGAACTTCTCTCCGGTAATAAAAGGGTGCTGCTTTGCCTGCTGCGGGGACCAACGCTTGATCGGGTCCATATTCAGCAAACCCGTGACGAAATCTATAAAGGATGTACGCAACGCCATTTCTGAAAAAAGAATGGATGAAAATTAGTATGAGGATACATGCAAAACTGTGACCATGCTTGCCTTTATCAATATCCGACTGTTTTACTATCTTTTTTGGCAGAGCATACGTCCGTATGATGTCTGGTAGCTTTGTAGCTTTAAAGTACTGCTTGCTAGGCTGTTCGTTTGTGTTATGCTCCGTTGCGTATTGCTCCATTGACTTGAGACGATACGTCTTTCGGCCGTTTTCGTCTACTCCCATAACCTGGAAGAACTCGGGAACTTGTTTTCCTACTTCTAAAAGGTGAGAAGGAGGCATCCTACATACCGCCAAAAGTGAGCTCGATATCAAGATTAGTACAGGGTTGATCGCTTACCCTAACATATCGATTATGCGCGACAGTTGATTGTACTCGCTCGTTCCGGGGAACAGGGGCAAACCCAGGAACAATTCGGCAACGATACATCCCAAGCTCCACATGTCTATCGATGCTGAGTAGGGCAATCCCAAGAGTACCTCGGGCGAACGATAAAAGCGAGACTGGATGTAGGTATATACCGTCTGTCGCTCATGGCAAGCCGAGCCAAAATCGATCACTTTGATTTGCGGCGAGTTCAGGCTGCAGGGGATGTCGGAATATGAGAAGGTATATTCGACCCATGGTTGGCACGCGCGCAGAAACGTACCTTTGCAGCAAGATATTCTCCGGCTTGAGATCGCAATGTATCAGTCTGTGCTCCTTGAGAACCGAGAGAGCATCTAGCAATTGCGCTGTAAACATCTTTACTAGCTGCAAGCTTAATCCCCTGAACTGATTGTGCTTGATGAGCTCGTAAAGGTTGGATGAGAGGCATTCAAACACCAAACAAAGATGACTGTGATGGATGAAAGAATCTAACATCCGTAGTAAGTGATGCTCATCGTTTTTATCTGCTTCCGTATTGAGCTGATAACGCAAAAAGATCAAGATATGCCCGGAGAAAACGCAGGATAGATCACATACCAGTTGCAGGATAGCCACTTCCATCATACTCTGGTTGAAGTAAGCGGGTTTGTTCTTCACGACTTTAACAGCCACTATTTCATGCGTTCGCATGTTTTGACACTTGACGACTTGCCCAAAAGTGCCTTGACCGAGAACATCTAAGATAAGATATCTGAACAGAAGCGCTCCGATTAGTTCTGGATTGCATGAACGAGCCAATTCTGTGAACTTACTTGTCCCCAGCACCGTTATCATTGGTCAGTACGTCGTTCACGTAGAGGATGTAATCATAATCTTCATTATCGGAACCATTGTTGTGGCAAGGCTTTGACGGTTTCGTCAAGACCCGTCTTGGGTTATGTGCTACCTCATACTGAAAGGCTGGATTGCAAATGGTGTACGTTTGTGCCAGCTGAGCAGTCAAACATTTCAAAGGCTGCGCGTAAGATTCACAAAGGCTCAGTCTACGTGAAGTCTAGATTACGATAAAGCGAGACCACTACTTACGTTCAGGTACTCTCCTGGATTCTCTGGGTCCGCGCGCTTTCCCGACGGTGGATTGTGGAGGATAGGATGCAGATCTCTAGCTGGGTTCTTAACCTTTCTCAACCCAGGCCTCGACCATTTGTTCTCTGGACTATGCACCGAGGGCATTTGTTGCGCTGAATGGCTGGTATACTGGCGCCGTCTGTCACCTGGAGAGCTGGAGTACAGATTGTTTCCGTTATCAGAAGACGTGGGCATTGGGTATTGGCCTGACCGAGTCTCTTCATGCCCTGTCAATGTGTTACGAGGGTGCTGAATCGTTGTCTGCGAGCTTCTGGATCTAGCACCTAAGGGTTGTCGGCCCATCGGACCCGACGAGAAAGTAGTAGCAGGCAAGTATGGCAGATTGTTCGCATTAGCAGGACTGTAAGCCATAGGCGATCCCTGTCCTGAAGACGCCGTTATTGAACCTGTAGGTTGCAGATACGAAGCAAACAGTCCCCCACGACTTGCCATATCCGCGTTCCCATACGCATCTCGGTTGGGATTCGTATCCAGTACCGAATAAGGGCTCGAGTTCGAGAAACTATCCCGGTTAAAGTCGCTGGGTGAAAAATAAGGGGAAGTACTGGCTGACGTTGGCGTCGAAGCGGGAAGCGATTGGAAATTAGCTGTCCCCGTTTCAGGCGAGATTTCAACGTGCGGGATGGCGGAGGCATACTGATGATGCTGAGATGAACGGCGTTGCTGCAAATAATTGGCTGGAACTGCGAACTGTGAAGTGTTGCCCGATTCGTGACCAAGAGAAGATGGAGTATTGTACTGTGGCCAAGGATCAGAGGCTTTTCTGCTACCCATTGAATCGTCTGTCGGTGGATCCGCGACAGTGATAGACATTGCTGAAGTGGAACGTGAGCCAACGCCTGAACCAGCAGAGAGTTGCGCAGAATCCTGGTTCCCAGCATTAGAGACTGCAGATGCGGATGTCATCGGCGGAGGTACGCTGTCCATCGACTGATGTCCTCGAGAGACTACAGACATGGTGGAACTGGGACTTGCAAGCTGATTCCCAGCGTACATAGAGTGTCCTCCTGAAGTGACTTGACGGCCTGGAGGAGGGGGTTGCATCGAAATCGACAGCTTGCTTGGCGCGTGACGGTTCATATCGGGGTGTAACGCTGTCTGGTTGCCTGCACCTGGATGAGCGTATTGCTTCGTGTACGATGCCGGTGGTTTTGCAGCACTGTGTCGACTCGGGGACGAGGGATAATACCCATAAGAATGGTTCCCAAGACCTCCGCTAGCGTCATATGCTTCCTCTTCATCTCGTAGCCGACCCGATGGGTTATACGTGGGGAAACTCATGTCAGCCCCAAGTCCGCTCTCAACGTCGTCGGTCGCTTTCTTCCTATTCCCGCCTAACGAGGCACTTCGCGCCAACGTGCTTGCAAACGTGCTCAAACCCCCGGCTCCACTGCCGCTCATTCCAAGACGGGCAGTCGATGTAGTGGGTGACAGTTCAAATGTTCCGGAATGGCCTGTAGTATACGGTTGCGGATACTGCTGATAACTCGGTGCAGGGCTTACGTTGGAGCTTGGATCGTAGCCGGCGGTGCCTTGGCCTGGGTGTTCGAAATTGGACGCTCGTCGCATTGGAGAAAAGAATGCTGGATGAGACGCAGAGGCCGACATAGGCGGTCCTGATATGCCGGAGGCTAACGGATCCCTGCTTGATTGTTGACTGTAGTCCCACGTGCCGCCAAGGGGGATGTTAATCGATTGACGATGCTACGGAGAGGAAGTGCATCGATACGGTTTATTAGTAGCCGTCACTTTGATCCCGGTTCGCAACCCGCATGGTGAATGCTACCTACCTTTGAACCCTCACCTGGGGCGCCTGTGGGGCTGTAGAGAGTTCCTGGTGATCTCTGCAAGGAAGAATCCTGTGTCGGCTGATGATACGGTTGATACTTCCGCTGCAGCGTTGTCGTGCCGGACTGCGTTGGAACAGCGTACAAAGGAAGGGAGGGAGAGGATCCTTTTGAATCGAGATTTTCGTTGATATCGTAAAGCAGACTGTCATTCATGTTGGCGAGTCGTCGCTAAAGCAGACCGGTCATAAGAGATCGAGCCTTGCCGCGGGACGTGTACAGCGACGCGGACTACAGTTCCCGTGCAGGTCAGCGACGTTACCTGGTGGTGCCAGGTGATCAAGATACTGGTGGGAGGGGTGACGGGATGCAGCGAGTGTCCGGAGCAGCCAGGCAAGAGCACGCCGGATGGCCTGTTAGCGCGGACGAGCTGTGATGGAATGGATGGATGGCTGCGGCTGTTTGTCCGATGCAACGACGAGAAACCATGACGAATCTCCCCGCACTCGGCACCGTACCTTGGCAAGCCGCTTTCCATTGCCACGTCTGGCCCATGTCGAACCCTGTTTGCTATCTATCTCGCACAGCATGTGTCTAGTGACATCCGGTGGAACCTGTTCTGTTTGAAACCCCGCCCGCTGTTCTTCGTACACCACCATGTCCTCCGGCCTAACCTGGCTCAGTACAGCGGCCACGTAATACAGCTATTTTCTGGTCAATTCTACACAAAACGGTGGTGGGTTGACAAAACTAGGTATGGCATGAAGATGATGATATCGCATTAAACGGATTTCAAGGCTATCATCCTTTCCCTTCTCTCTGTTGAGATCGATATGTTATGCTACAGATATCATTTGTGTGTTTATAGTGCTCTATATGTGAACACGCATACAGTATTATGCCTCGCATGTACTGTATACACCGCCCGGAAGGAACATTGTGAAAAAGAAGGAATCCTTCACTCTCCGGTCTGTTCAACCTTTCTCTTCTCTTTAAGCTTCGCTTCCACCTGTTCCAGTGTCCATCGCAAGGAGTACAGCAGCATGATCGCATCCATCGCATTCGCGCCATTGTCTGATGCTGATCAACATAAATTTCAGTAAGAAACATGGCCTCTGACAATGTCATGGACTTATGAGACTTGCCTTCTGATTCCCATCGAGCGGCAGTTTCTTTCAGTGGAAGTATCCAATGGGCCAGAGATTGGCTGTCCTCCGCATATTTTCGACACAACTATTAGGAGGAGACAGGCTCGTTTCCAAATCAGTACAGGCAGTCAACACACATAGAAAAGGATATTCAGCTTACGTCTTCAGCTTCTGGGCCGCAGGACAAGAGGATCAACATGATCTTGGCACATTCCATAGCCCAAGGAATGATTCGATCCTCCAATACCGTGTCCAGTGGCAACTCCTGCAAAGGCAGATCCGACTTGGGAAAAACAAATAGATGAGGCGCGAGGTCACTCCAAAAATTACCGTGGTGCACGATCGAATCCGTCTTCCGCAGACGAATCGCCGCAGAAACCTCTTCCCTTAGTAAGGCCAGAATGCTCAATCTGACGGAGAGAAACGAGTTGTCAGGCGATATGAGCTGCGAAAACGACAATGTTAATCATATTTCAGTTACTCAAAGACAGAGACTCTTACCTGCTGAAAAAGCACAATTCTGTCTTCTGCCTTTGGTACCAGCGATATTAATGCACTTGTAAGCCGATACAAGGCATATCTGGAAGCTTCAGAAGGATCTCCTGCCAAATTTGGCATTATAAGCTAGAATGGGTACGATAGTAAGGTGTCAGTTCGGAGTTGTTACGTATTGCTTCAAAAAGAGGACCTACTTCGAGCAACATGGAGACCTCATCGGCATCTGCACTTTGTTGTGCGCGTTCCATTCGATTGACGAGATACCATATCCAAAGATGCCCTCCGTCTTTCGCCAGACCATTCAAAGCCGATCCCAAGAGCGGCATCGACATGCTAAGGATGGCGGCGGGGTCGTCGTAGGCAGGAGATTCTGAAGGTTCGGTCCGGCTTGCAGGGTCGCTCTCAAGCTCGTCGACAAGTTTCCAAGTTGTCAATATCAGAGCCGCGATAGGGAAGAAGACGAGTCGATTGCCGAAAATTCTTTGATCTTCGCTGCACATCCATCTCGAGTAGCTGTTTGGTGGCATTCCCATCTTCTCGAGCGCGTCCTATGGGCCAGGTGCAAGCTGTGAGTTACGGTTCCCGTGGCCTCCGAAGATGGGGAACTGACGATTATCGTATTTCTGCATTTCGTCTGATCTCTCACGTCGCCAATGGTCGTTGCTTGATCCTGCCGCGATTTCGAAGACAGCGTGTCCGGGTATAATACCAAGTATCCCCTTTCCAACATAAACAGCCTCATCCGCGAATGCAGCAGTACGAGGTATTTAAGCAATGTACTTGCCAGAGACACCTATGATGTAAAAGGAGCATCAGTAACCGCTACGATGAGTTTTTGACTTTGCAAGCTTACTCGCACATCATCCGACTCTTCGGACGAAAGCGTCAGCGTGCTTGCCCATGAGTAGGCGTGTTGGCACCACGCAGCTACTGCAGTGCAAAGGTCCATGCTGCTGGAAGACGGAAGTGGTTCTCCTGTATTCATCGCTTGGGAAAGTTCCGCCAAAAAGTCATCGAGGCGTTCGAGGAAACTCTGTATCACCAGGATGCCAGCTTTGCCTTTCTTGAAAGCCAGCCGGTCCAGTACTGGAGAAGAGTGAATCGTGAGCTTCACCAGGTTGGAAAACGTCTTGTCCACCCTACCATGTATGTGGGATTCCAAAGCGACACAAATCCTTTTCGATGCACTTTCGAGTGTCTTTGGAGCGACTTCAAGTTGAACAGTCGATTCTTCGCGATCTCCCGATTCTTGCTGCTTGTCCTCATATTCTTCTTCCGTTATGAAGCATTCCGCGATCTCATCAATAGCCCGCTCCAGCTCGGTTTCTAGAGACAACGACATCTCTTTGGGGCTCGCATGTCCGAAGAGATAATCCAGGACATAAGACGATTGCTCATACAGCCCTGGTGGCACAGTTGAGATTGCAGGCAAGCAGAGCTGGTCTATCAGGCGAGGCAACAAATCTAACGACCGTTCCTCGACATAGCGTTTCTTTCAGGTTCTCGGCAATGAGCCTTTTGCGGTCGCTCATACAACTTTTTGGGCAGCTTACCTCGTGTTCCGCGTTTGTTTCTTGAGATTTCAGGTACTCATATGCGGTCTCAATGTCCATCGTCTCCATATCCATCGTCTCCATATCCGACATCCTTAATTGCGTACAGGTTCAGCAGATTACGAGGCGGAACCCAAGTCGTTGTCAGGTACAGAGGTATTCGGTTCTTGCTGAGTTGTCTTGTCAATTGTTCTCACTCCGCCTCCAGCTGTATTACTGCAATAGCATTCGCCAGTAAATTGGCAGTCAACCAGTGTCTGGTAGCTGTCTAGTTGAAGCTGAAGTGCAGGAGAGACAGGAGAGAATCGACATCTGCAACATGGGCAGCTCAACCCTTTGTTTACTTTCTGCACGAAATCCGCATCCGCACCTTGCACCATCTGACTAGCTGTCTGACTTCCTCCTCAGCTTTGCATGTAATTCTTGAGGTAGCTAGGTCTGCTACCTCCTGGAAGCAGCTCTGCGATCTCTCCCACGCTCCTAAGCCTCCTGTAGTCAGATATACCAGCTCGCATACCTTTCAACGCGCTGGCATCCCTCGATAAACCCTTGAAGGCTGTCGAAAAGCTTCCAAGCAGTGGTTACGCTTGCAGTTGCGTACTAACTGTAGTGTACAAGCAATTCCTCGTGCTACGGTGTTATGCTTGATATACACTGCTCATACAGCCTACAAAAAAAGCATGAGAGGTGGGAGCTGAGATGGTCGCGTGACCTGTCGCGAGGAAGACAGATGCTACTAGCTCATGGACGCGGCTCATATGCTAGATGCTAGATCCCAGAAGTATCACAGATTCCCAAGGAATATATCCGGACCCACGCCAGAAGCAATGTATAGATCTGAGGCGACGCACCCCAGCTCGCATGCTCCCTTGCTTGCCTGAAGAGGTACTATTGTGAGAAAAGCTCGAGAAGATGACAGCAAAGGCAGCAGATACTGTTTCTTTGCCGTTACCACAATCTAGCCCCTCCAGGCAGCTCACAAGCTCCTCCACAGTATTTTGATACCCCAACATGATTACAGCTGCCATAAGGCGCTACCTCGAATGCAACTCCGATACTACATAGCCTTCTCAGCTGTGTACTTCTAACTGTTCTTCTTCCGACTCCGGTATCAATTCCTACCTGCTCCTCTGCGCTGGTCTCGTCACTGGCAAGCGATGTGCCGGAAGACTGCCAGTTGCCTCCCGAAGCCATGTCCCCAGATCTTAGTTCAGCTTACGGAGTGCAGTGTGTTTGACAACAACAGTAGAAGCAACTAAAGAAGCTAGCAAGACTTCAAGAGCCGTTGCAAGGGAAGTCGAACCTGAGTGAGGAGGACAGCTATCAGGGCTCTTTAAACGGTTAAGACTTCAGACGTGGTATGAACAAGCAATGGTAGCTGCGATTGTAATCAGGCCAGCGAAGCAGATTGGGCGAATAATGAAGCTGCTAGCTGCCAGCAGTAAAGCTTGCCCGGGAGGTAATAGAACTTGCAGCCTTGCTCATTGGCCTCAGTTGGGTCAGTCCACCAGACCAAAGAGCAATATCTCGAGTGACGAGAGAGCTGCCGTAGTCGTCTGTAATGCATATGGACGCACTGTTTTGTAGCGCTCCTCACACAGCTCATCATTCCTACGTCGAAGCTCGCTGGATGAACCGCCAAATGGTGATAACAATGTAGTAAGGTAACCGCCGACGAGGCTGCCGCGAAGGATGGGGCTGGCACTGGCCTGCAGAGGTCACGGACAAGCAGCTACTCAAGTTCGTTCGAAACTTGAACAGCTGTTTGCGGTCCATGATTGTGTGGCCTGTTGACATAGAGACATCTATAGGCGACAAGGGTCGAAAAAGCGTGCTCGGAGACAGCTCCGAAGCGCTTCGAGAACCGAGTAATTCGGACTAGCTATCGGGGCGGGGCAGTTATCGGAGTAGCCAGCCAGCTCAGTCAGCTGCCCGCTCCTTGGCAGCTTCCCACGGCTCCCCGTTAACACAGCTGTTGACGCCAGAATAATGCTGCCTTTGCCGCTTTTGGCCCTCTATTCAGCTCTCTATTCCCTCCAACACCTATTCCAAAAATCAATATCGTTCGCTGCCCCTTCGCGCTCCTTTCGAATAGTTCTCGTCTCTTATGATTGACAAACATTACTCACAGCACTCAGCCGGAGACTTCCCACATCTGTTTCAAAGAAACTTTGCCTTATCCAGCTACCTATTCCTTCAGACGACG